>PVKA01012931.1:0-56418 GCA_004027165.1 Ctenomys sociabilis | reverse complement strand
GCGAGACACTGTAATAAATAAAATTTAAAAAAAAAAAAGAAAAAAAAAAGAAAATGGAAGGAAAAAGTGGAAACAAAGCTTCTGTAAGAAAGGAAGGAGAGAGGGGAGGAAAGTGGGAAAAAATGAGCAAGAGATTTATTGAACAGGAAAAAATTCCCCATGATGAGTACCATCCTCATGTACATCTAAAATGTACTATAAAGTCACACACACACACACACACACACACACACACACACACACACACACACACAGTACTGGCCATCGAGACCATAGCACAGGTAAATGTCCGCTTTATCAACTTTAAATTTCATTGTCAGTGACATTTCTTTTATGAACCAACAATATGCTTAATTATTTGTGTAGTTTTTCTGTAATTATGAATTTCTGATGATCCACTCTGGTAATTGATATAATTTCCATCATCTGATGTTAGTTCTTCCTAAGAAGAACCTTATTGATTATGTTAATCAGTTCATTTTCTTTGTGATCTCTTCTTTCGTAATTTCTGTCTTCATACTAAATATTAGTCAGAGTTCAATGTTGTTGAAATTTTAAAAGAACTTGTTTAAAATGTAAGCTATTTATTTCTAAATAAGGAGCTATTGTTGAAACTAAACCTCATTAATTTTTATAAATACACTTTTGTCATTTTATAATAATACATTCTTGAATCAAAGTTATTCTTTGAGCATACTCTGTTTTGCTTCAGATATGCTGAATTTTCCAACATTTGCATTGCAGTTTAAAAAATAATTATTTTCTACAAGTTGATTTCTGAAATGAAAAATTTATACTTGAGTATTTGCTTTTTAAAATAGCAACGTAAGGGCTGGGGAGATGGCTCAGTGGAATAAGCGCTTCCCTGGCAAGCGCAAGGGCATGAGTTCAAGCCCCGGTTCTGCCAAAAAAAAAAAAAAAAAAAAGAAAAAAAAAATAGCAACATATAACCTCAGAATCCATTATAATGTGTGACCATTTTAATTTTGGTTGCTAAAGGCACAAGCAGGCAAAAATCTCAATAAAAAATAAGAGAAGTGGGAAGAGGGAAAAGGAAACATGGAGAAAAGAAAGGAGGAAGGGAAGGAAGGAAAGAAGGAAGAAAAGAAGGAGAGAGAGGGGGAGGGAGGGAGGGAAGAAAAAAAAATATAGGGGAAAAGGAAGGAGGCAAGAACCAGAAGAATGAAACAAGAAATAAAGAAAAAAGATTAACACATGCGCCTCAAAAAATATTTTGTTCTAAATAATTTATTAGAAGCTTATCAAATGCAACAATGATTTTATATTTTGGGTATTTCAGTAGTAGTGCTAATCTTTATATAATTATAATTGTAAGTTACTACAAAAATATTCATCATAGACAGAAAAATGATTCAAGCTTTTAATCCTTTTTTTATAAAGACCCTAGGAGAGTATGAGATTTAACTTAATATGTTAGGAATAACGTCTTGTAACAAATAGCTGATTCAAAGGAATCATGATACTAGAGCAGTTCTCTTAATTAGCTTACACAGTAATTGTCAAAATTATATTTGGTACAAATAACAAAAAATGAACTGAAAATATGGCTTCTGAAAAGTATGATTCATGAACATCACATTCAAGTGATATAGATAAGGCACCAAATGGTATTATTAATTCTTTCTGTTGGTTTTAGATAGATCTCATTTTGTGGCCCAGGCTAGCCTTGAACTTCTGGACTCCAACAATCCACTTGCCTTAGTTTTCCCAGGAGCCTCGGCCTCCACAGGTTTGTGCCACTACACATAACTTCATTTCATGAGCTGCACTACAGTGTGGCTTCAGTCTCACAGCTTTATGTTCTTCCCTTCCATGGGTACGTGCCTGGCTTCCCAGGTTCTCTTCCGAAAGCACCCTTCATGACACCCACAGCTCTTGGAATTTACATTTCTGGAAGACCAGTATGCTGTGGATGATGCCAAGTTGTGCTACTGCGTGAAGCTGTAGACATTCCTCATGGCTCATAGCTTCGGGGATGACAGAGAGCCTGTATGTTTGAGGACTAGAAGCAAACCCTTGCAAATCACTTTCCTAGGTAGCCTTTCTGTAAACAATGTCTCCTGTGACTCAATTCCCCAAAGGAAATTTTAAAACCTGGTAAACGTTGATCCTATAAAGTAGAAGGCTAGTTTTCCTATACTCTTGAAGTATTTGGCTTTTGAAAAATTATACTAGTATTTTCAGCTATCAAACTCTCTCCTTCTCCATCTTTGTGGACTTTTTCTTTTTGTCAAAGTGAAACCCTTTTTAGATTTGTATTTTTCTATTTCTCATAATAGACTCCTTCAAAGCAGCAAGCAGTAAATGGTGTTACAGCCTCAACGTGGATTGAATTTTCCTCTGCCAGACTTGTTAGTCTGATTCTGTTAATGTCAGTGTCACCTAAAGTCTTAGGACACAAACAAATTGTAGACAAAATTTTTGCAAGAGCACAGTGCAGATGGCCTGTAGTCCAACTGCCATTAGAATCCTTGTTCCCCAAAGAGAACTCCTGTGTCTGTTCTTTACCAGCATAATTTCTACTGAGCTTCTATTTTCGGTATTTACATCTGATTTTTCTGAGCTCCAATCAGAATCTTCTGTTAAACTTGGTTTATGGCCCTCTAGGCTTGCTTCCACAGCTAGCATAGCCAAACCTCGCCAAACTTCTGTGCACAAGTTCCCAAGTTTTCCACACCACCAAGTCATAGCAATGACTGTACTTCTCTCATGGCATAATCTGTCTTAGGCACTTTTCTTCTTGCTGGGACAACATAACTGAGACCCCCAACTTATTTTATTTATTCATTTTTTTATTCTTATTTTTACTTTTTTGCAGAACCGGGGATTGAACTCAACCCTTGCACTTGCTGGGGAAGTGCTTATTCCACTGAGCCATTTTCCCCACCCCAGAGACCTCCAATTTAAATGAAGAGAGATATAGTTTGGCTCTTGCCTTACAAATTTGAGTCATGCGGTAGGAGGACCAGGTATAGCGGAAGGCCAGGTCCCTGTCCTGATCCCTAGGATACAGACTGTGAGAAGCAGAGCCAGAGAAGGAGACACACTGGTCCAGATCACTGTGTAGCGTGACTCAGCTCTCCGGATCAGATGTCATACCACGTCAGTATCACCCCTCGGGCGGCACGGCAGGCCTAGGGACAGCACCCTGGGCCCCTGCACCTCAAAACACTACCTAATCAGATTTCGTTAATTAAGATAACTTCATACCGGAGTATAGTGACTCCTTAATCTAGATCATATGTTATAAAAACTGGGAAATTTGAATCCATATATGTACAAGGAAAATGTATGAAAATAAAGGTAGAGAATAGATGCTGTTTCTTTTCTCTCTGTGTCTCTGCTCTGTCTCTGGCTCTCTGTCTCTCTGTCTCTTTCTCTCTGTTTTGTATTTTAGGGAAGGGTCTATGGGGTATTCAGTGTCTCACTACAAGATCGGATTCATAGTGACCCACCTGTTTACAGCCTCCCAGGTGCTGGGATTATAGGCACACACCACTACGCCCACTCTCAATTGCTGTCTCAGCTCACCCGAGGGGTGGCACTGGCACGGCAGGCCTAGGGACAGCACCCTGGGCCCCTGCACCTGCTTGCAGGTGTTTTAATCTAGTGAGCTATCTGGCTGGTCCTAGGTGCTGTTTCTGCATACAAAATAATTCGAAAGATGGCTAGCATTCCACCAGAGAAGAGGCACCAAACAGATTCTTCTTCACAGAATCAGTTTTGCTAATACTTTTATTTTAGACTGTTAGGCCTTACAGCTATGAGTCAAGATATTTTCATTGTTTCAGCCATGTAGTTTGTGAAACTTGATAGCAGCCCTAACCAATTAATTTGCCATATTATAGCATTATACTATATATTATATATGTATTATATATATATATATATATATACACTTAATATAAATATATTTATACTCATATAGCTAGCTACTCTTCCAATATAAATGCCAACATTCTAAAAGACACAAAAACTTCTAAGACAAAATAAAAATAAAATTAAAATGTGGTTGGTAGGTTAAATAAAATAGTTTTATTTAATTCAAATAACTGAAATCTAGAAGCTTCAGTTATAATTGTGTTTGTTGATGTGGGTAATGTGTATGCAAATGTAATAGCTTGTAGAAAAGTAATAAAATGTTATAAATGATCTTTGAGGTTATTTAATCCAAGGCCTGTCACAATCCTGGTATACTATCAGTGAGATTCGTGAATGACAGCCAATTATTTCCTTTCATAGGAGCAGACGGAGGAGCAGAACTGACTGCCTAAAGGCACCAGGGAAGAGCTTAAAAGAAGAAATGATAATTAGACTGAGTTGCAGTGTGGACTAGAAAGGCAGATTCCCCTAAGGCTACAGTGTAACATGGGGGAGTGAGAAATGTGGGAAGTTCTTTAATAAACTGACCTGGCCAAATTGAGAAGAGCCATACTTTCTATATGAAGGAGCAGTGTGTACTGAGCTGCAGGCAGACAGTAAGTTCTGCTCTTGCGCCTTAGTGGGACGAACAATGGCTATGGTGCTTTCACCATAAGGGACTGATAGAAGACCCAGGAGCCAAATGTATTTGGATATCACCTAGTATACAAATGCGTTGACATTTCACCTAGGATCCAATAAATACGTACAATTTGTAGGTTTGTAATGTGTGTGCTAAAAAGAAAAACCCAGAATATTGAAATGTATTATATACTAGGAAGGCTGTGGACCATTTTAAACCTAAGCATAAGAAAATACAAAGCCAGTGCCACACACCTGTAATCCCAGGGCTGGGAAAGCTGGAAACAGGAAGATCACTATGAGGCCAAGCTGTGTAGTGAGACCCTGTACCAAATACGTTAGAAAAAAAAAAAAAAAGAAAATACAAAGCCAATATTTTATGATTGATACATACATATTTTAGAATGTTCAGATTTGTGAAAGAACAGAAATACTTCGCAGAAAATTAAAACACAGAACAATCTATAAAATGAATCTACCTGCTTTTTGAGTTTTGATTTAATACTAGTCCTTTCCTGTTACTAGATTCGACTGCTGTTTTTCACTGCCACGACTTCCATGCACAGGCCATACTGAAATTATGTGATACAGTGTGAGTATACATTTTTTCTTTGGGATACTATGCCTGTGCAAAAATTAACCTTCTAGGCAGAAATAATATTCTCCTACCTTGAAAGCTATCAACATATTATTTTCCTTGCAGGTACTACTCGAAGTCTCTAAAATCTGAAGTACCTCTGAGAGAGTGAAGCACAGCTGTCAGCTTTACAGGCTGGAGAAACTCCTGCAATGTGTGCAGGGTCATGGTGCCGACATGCTCTCCAGCACTAACCCTGGGAGGCTAAGAGCTCAGTGCTCTGGTAGCATGCAGCCTGGCTGCAGGGGCACGGCCCGGTGCGCCCCTGGGGCTGTGCCTCTTCCTGCTGCCCTGTTTCTCTGCCCCGCTTTCCAGTCACTGTGAATTAAGCAGCTTTGCTTCACCACCCTCTTCTCCTGAATTGGTGCTAGACAGCATAAGACTGACTTCTCTGAAGCCACGAGCCAAATAAGCCTGCCTGTTTAAATCAGACAATATTAGTTAGCTTTCCCTGAGAAAGCTCACAGATATAAACCCTGAGCATCCAAAATAATACTAACACTTGCCCATTCCGGCTCAACATATTCTGAGTTTTCTCTGTTGCATTTTATTGTATTGTTTGTATTTGCCTAATGTTGTGACCATATATGCAAAAATATGTGTCCCTATGAGATTCATATATTTATCTTTGATTTTCAGTCTATTAATTATGGGGTTTTTGTACACAATATAATACTAACATATATTATTTATATAACAAGAATGAATACTACTCTTGGTGCCTTGCACATTGGAAATTAGAGGATAAATACAATTAAAGATCATCTTTCTCATATGTCCATTATACACACACACACAAACACACACACACACACACACACATACACAAAGTAACTAATTGGAAAATTATCTGTATGCCTAATTTCATTGCATTTCAATTTTAGTATCACCAGTAGTATTTGTTTTCTTGAGCCAGGAAATCACTCTGTAATTCAGGCTGGTCTTGGATCTTGAGCTCACTGTATAGCCCAGGTGCAGGATTAGAAGCATGTGGCATCATGCCCAGCCTACTTTTTAATCTATTTGAGGCACTGTTGTATACTAATGATGCTAAAATTTCATTAGCATTTGACATAATATCAGTAATCAATGCTGATATTTTAGAAGAGTTTGTTTGCAATAGAATTTATGAGGTAGATTATGCAAATATGAGGATTTATAATAATATATAGTTAAAAAATAATATATAACAAGTGTAGAATAAAATCAAAGAGATTATTAATAAAAGGAAATTGTGTCATCTTTACTGGTGTCTTAAAGTACTCTCAAAATATATATATGTGTACACACACACACACACACATATATATATCTATATCTATCTATCTATATCTATATCTATCTATCTATCTATCATCTATCTATCTATCTATATACATATATATATATATATATTGGCAGAACCAGGGGTTGAACTCAGGCCCTTGGCTTGCCAGGGAAGCCCTTATTCTAGTGAGCCATTTCCCCGGCCCCAGGTTGAATGTTTTCTAAGCCCATAAATAACATTTTTTAAAAAAATCAGATTTGTTCTATATGGTGTGAAATGCAAGGAACTGATCATTAAAATAATATTCAAAAGAAAGATAATAAAATGTATAGCTTTCAGAGTTAATGCTTTTTCCTCTTCATTCATAGCTGTATTTCACTACCATGTCTGGGGCAGAGAGCTGGCTGAGCACATTCGTACTGAGGTGACAATGCTGACTATTTGTCATGGGGGGGACATCTGGCTGGCATCCACTCTAGGACTCTTTGTCGGCCACAGAGAAACTGCTCTATGTGTGGGCACCCGCAGCTGAAAAACCTCAGTAGCTTTAGTTTATGTCCTGGCATAAACTAAAATTTATGGCATCATTTCAGCCTTCCTGTCTTAGAAGACCCTCCTGGCATCTTGGTGTAGCTCTGGTTTTGCTGTAGTCCAGGGCTGGGAAAGCTCTTCCTGCTAAGAGAAAACCCTAGAAAAAATACAAAATTAAATTTTATTGATTAATTTTAATATCATGCAGCTTAGGTCACGGAGGATGCTTGTGTTTCTCTTTTTTTTTTTTTTTTTTTTGTCTTTTTGAGACAGGGTCTCACTATGCAGTTCAGGCTGGCCTTAAGCTCACTTTGTAGCTCAGGCTGGTCTCAAACTCATAACAATCCTCCTGCCTCAGCCTCCCGAGTGCTGGGATTACAGGCGTGCGCCACCACATCCGGCTCTGATGCTTGTGTTTCTCATATGAGCATTTAATACAGAAAATGACCATAAAACTATTTTAAAGTTGACTGGATGTTTTTGGGCCTTTTTATCCCCTAAAAGGTAGCACCCTGGAGCCATATAATCATTAGTTATTTTCAGTTATTGCCTCCCTTAAGAATCCTTTTCACTGCTATAAAAATGAGGTGATAGAGCACTGCCTCCATGAATTCCTTATAAGTGCTTGGAAATCTGATGATCGTTTTTTATGTATTTCTCAATGCGCTCTTTATTTTCGTGTGTGGGTGCGCATGCACGTGTACATAGCATGTGTGTATTTATTGCTCTGCACGTGAATATAATGTTTTGAGTCCAGTCCTTAATTATATTTGTTGAATTACTTAAATGTCTTTGTCAATAATTAACATAAATAAGGTACAATTTAATCTATGTTAGAGTCGAAGTTGTTGTCTGAAAAAACTATAGATCCAACTTCTCAAAGTCTGTATAGAATAATTGCTTACTAGAATCGGTTTTCCTTTAATACTGCAGGCTCACTGATAACAAAATGGTAAGGAACAAGATCTCAAAGGTCAGACTATGTGGCCTACTTCTAAATTGGAAAGAATAATATCTTCATAGCATTATTGTAAGGATTAGGTAAAATTATGCTTCTCAATGACTGCCATCTGAGGCCTTTAAAATAAAAGAAACAGTAATTAGCACCATGGTTTGAATTATTGATCTGGAGTATTGCACATTAGTTTTCTAATTATGCAAGTAAAAGTTGAGCCTATCACCTTATATTTCTTTACCTTATTTTCCAACGAAATGGAAAGGTTATATGTTTAGTCAGTTGTTCACATATAGATTTATTATATACTATATGTATGTATATATAAACAGCTTAAATAATACTATTCATTGTGTATGTGCATGAAGTGACTTCGTTTCAAAGCATATGTTTCTCTACTTGAAAGGTTACATATAAAACCTTCACTGCTGGAAATTGTCAGGAAAGGCATCCTGCATGTAACATGGTCCAATGGCTTTTAAATTCTAGTTGAAAGTAAAAAAAAATCTTGGAAGCTGGCTTTAAAGTTATGAATACTGCAAACATTCCTTTGGAGCACAATTCTTAAGATACAGTTGTGTTGTTGCTCTTTCAGCAAGTGGAAGGAACATTCCTGTCTTAAAATCTTAACATAGTTTCTAAAGAACTGAAGCAGATTTTTAAAAAAATGTCTTCAGTATAAATTGTGAGAGTAAACTACTCATTACAGCCACAATTGTTTTTCCTTGCAACTTCTCAGACTATTTAGACCCTAATGCCAAATTCTTAGTTGGAAAACTGAAAATTACCCATCTAGGAAATTTCATTTATGCTCTCTGACTACTCAGGAAATCAAAGAACAATTTCCTCAGGTTTTATTGTATTTGCTCTCTGTTCTTTTAATCATTTAAAAGTTATTACTAAATGATGACTATGATCCAGACAGACTGCTTGGTGCTGGATAATAGCCATGACACAACAGCCAAGAGTGTGTCCCTTGGGTATGGGATGTTATTAAGTTTAGTAGTTAGGAAGTATAAATGACTAACATGTAAAAATAATAGTATTGTAAACATTACCACACATAATAGCAAAGTTAGTTGAAGTGATAAAATACAGAATCATAACAGAGGGACAAGTTTGCAGAAGTGGATCCCTTTAGACAGGTGCCCTGAAAGAAATTAATTGGTCAAGTATATGAATATCTGGGGTAAAAGTCTTTCACTAAGTGGAACAAACAACTGTAGCAATGCTGAGCTCTATGGAATTTGCTTTATCTGATGATCAGAAAGAGGAGCAGTTGTAAAGAAGTTTACTTAGTAGTCTTCAAGATTGCTCAAAAGTGAAGAGGGAAACTGTACCTCCTCCAAAAGCCCAAGGTAAAGCCAACGCTGTGGTGGCCTAAGAAAGCTTTAGAAAAATCATCTACAGCCACAAGAAAAGGAAAAAGTCTCTGTTATCTACCTTTGGCAACCCAAGGTGCTGCAGGTCCAAAGGAAGCCCATGCAGCCTCAGGAGAGTGCTCCCTAGAAGAATCAAACTTCAGAAATGTTTTTTTTTTTGGCTGGCTCAGGAGGCCTTCAGAGCAGGTCTGGTATGGCTTGAGGATCTGGGATGAACCATAACATCCTGATTGCTTTGTTTAATCAGTCACTTAAACAACTGAGCTAATGAGCAGGCCCCCAGGAAAACAAAACCTGACCACTGTTCTTCCTTCAAAGTGTCTAGCTGGTCATTGAGTCTATATTGAAGAAGAGAGAGCTTGTGCCAGTTGTGGATGTCAAGGCCAATGAGGATTGAATCAAACACACTGTGAAGAGGTGGTATGGTAGAGATCTGGCCAAAGCCAATATCTTGATCAGGACTAAGGATGAAGACGGTGTTCATTTGACTAACTCCTGTTTTCGATGTCAATTTAAAATAGAGCTCATCAACACTGAGTCCCACTGGAAATTTTTACACATCCATTTTCTGCTGTAGAAAGGAAGCAGTAGGACCAGAAGCTTCTAAGGAAACAGAAAGGGTGTTATCTGTAAGATTGTAACTGAGACAGTGAAGGAGCACTTTGTACTGGTCTTTGTGGAGCCCACTTATCCAAGTGAAATAAATACTATTAGAAGATTGCAGAAGGAAGTACTAGATTTACATCTTAAAATGACCTTTCCCAGACTAGAGGGAATGTTCCAGAAGCAGGAGATCAAAGGGACAAATACTTTGTGAAGTACTTTCATTAGATGTCAGTTTGATCTTTTTGGTAATTAAAGAATTCTTTTTTGTGTATGTTTACAGAAAGGGAAAATCTTTGGCTTAAGAAATACAAATATTTATTGAGTTATTCCTTCATACATTTTTACAATTAAAGATCATTTTACCAATTAGTATGTTGGCTTCCTGAACTCATTTTTAAAATGTAAGGTATTTAATTCAATCCAATGTGTCCACTGATAATGTAAATTTACGGTTCACTTTTACTCTTTTACTTACCATTCTGCTTATTTGAAAACATATTTCAAGTACTTACCTACATACTATACAGAATGGAACTTTGAAATCAGCCTTTGATCAATAGTTTTGATAACGTTTATGTGAAAAAATGAATGTCATAATGAGATAATATGTAAATTAAGTAATGATTGTGGGGTACATGTACAAATGTCCTAGGCATTGTATGAATGAATGTTTAAAATGTTCCTTTAATTCTATAATCCTTAATTTGTTTTCTGTCGTGTAGTCATATTTGTTGCTTTGAAAGACATCACTAAAATAAATAGACTATGGCTCTAAAGAGAAAATAAGATTATCATATCTATTATCCAAGGCCATAACAACAACTCATGCTAAAATACATAGATCTGTATAAGGCTAGAAATTATGAGGCAATACTCTTCATTAGGAGTATAAGAAACACTATATTTATTTAATAAGTATTTATGTTTTCCATATGAAATTCAAGAAATTTACTCAAATTTTATTATATCATAAGTTACATATTTTATTATTAAGTGATGTGTTTACATTAGCTTTATTAATCTGCTGAAATTTCAACACCAATCTGTAGATTTCATTATAAACAATGATATGTTTAAGCATAAATGTGCTTACCATATTCAAAATCATGAGTAGTTTTAATAATTTATCATACTTGACTTTTGTGATTACATACGATTATGATTATTAAAGTTTTATAATGGTTAATATTCCATAGAAAATGTACTTAACAAGGGTGCTAGATCATATTTTAAAATAAGAGAATACATTAAGTAAATCTGATGTGAATTTCTTTCATAAATCAGTGTGTGTAGAATTAAAACTGTGACAGCACACTCCGTTAGAATTTATGAAAAGCCTGTACAATTTTGTGAACAATTCCTGACATTTTAAATATATGTAGCAACTCATTACATAAAAATTGCCTTGATCTCAAGACAGCAGTTCAGATATACCTGAAAAATATCTGCAATGCTAGCTTTATGCAAAATTCAGTGTTTACTAGTATAACAGAGATCAAACAATTGAAAAAAATACTTGAAAGAATAAAACAAAGATCAAATACATTAATGATTTTATACTATATGTGACCTATAAAGGTCACATATGTCTAAAGCTTTAAACAAAATTTTATTTAATAATTGGTGTTTCTTTTTGAAAGTGTTTACAACTTGTAACATGGAATCTGATATTCCATTCTATTTGTTTCTACTATAATTGACAGGCCAGGTGGTATAACCTTTATAGATATGCAGATGTATGACTACTTCCACAGAGTAAAGAATTAATTGGTGAATAATATTTGTTGTGCTGAAATATTTCATATGCATTACATTTTATAAATACTGCATTTTCTTACAAATACTATGAAATGGGTGCTTTTCTTTTAAATAAGAAAATTCAAGCACATAAAATGTAATTTACATGTGTATATATATCATAAAATGCATATATATATATATATGTATGATTAACATTGACTTATATGTTACTTAGTGTTCTTTGAGGCATATAATATTAAAGAAAAATCACTTATAAATCAAACTTAGATCATTTTTACTGCTTGCCCCTGTAGACATTTTCCCTCTTAATAAAGCTCATAAAAAAATATACCTTCTAAATACAGTTACATCCTGAACTGTGACTTATTTATTTATTATCCTTTGTCTTGACAACTACTCTGTCATGTGAAACTAAAGGAATCATGTATATAATCTAATTTATGTCATATTACCTCCTAGCCTTATATTATTTCCAACAAATCCCTTGTTTTCCTATTTCATATTACTCTCCCATTTCTGTTATTTGATAGATTAAAATTAGAGAAAATTTTAAATAATAGCAAAAGAAAATTTGTGTCTTGTATATACAGTTCGCAAGTTGCTTACTTTTTTTTTCCCATTTATTTCACTATTTGTTTTTTATATAGGCACACATCTTCTTTCCAACACAAAGAGCATATAGGAAATGTGGTCTTGCCTCCTAATCAATATTCATTTCCTTGGCATAAGGACACTTCTATGTATTATCACAGAACTTTTGGGATATTTTCATTATTATTTTAGGCCAGATTATATTCAAATTTCAGCAATTAACTCAATAGTGTCTTTTATAGCAATTTTATAATGCTCCAAAATTCAACTATGGGAAAAATACTTCAACCACAGAAGATGCTTCCATTGTACTTAGTTTTTCTACTTTGTACTTTGTATTTAGAATCCTTGAACTTGCCTTGTATGCTCCACCATGGGACTTCTTGAAGGTAGAATCTTGGAAGTGCAGTAATTTTGTAGACTGAATCTCAAATGGGATTATCTGACATGCCTTCATAATTAGGTCCAGGGTATGCATTTGTTTGAGAAATATCACCATATAATATAATTCACTTTTAATTCTTCCTTTAACGACAGGGTAGTCAAATTTATATTGAAACAAAAGCATTATAGGACTGCATTGAGTGCAGAAGAAAAGGAGTATTTAGGGGCATGGTTAAATTACCAGTGTGAATAGCAGAGAGGTTTGTCTCAAATAAGCTTTTAAAACTTTAAAATCTGAAGTATAACATACCCTACCCATGCAATAGTTTACAGTACTACTAATGAAAAAAAAAAAAAAAGCCAGCACTGGAATTTTACAATATGGCAGAATTTTACTGCCCCTGCCTTTTGACTCTCATGCACAGATTTTATAGCAGGGTCTGTGTAAAAATGTATACATTTTCCACAAGATTTTAAATATCACTGGGAAGCTGAATTTAGAAGAAAGAAAATCAGGTAAAAGTACAATACCCGTGACAGACATTATGTAAATTGGCTGTATGAGGGTGTTTAGAAATCAAGGTTTAAAACAGCAGACAAAAAAATGTTTCATGTCACTGTTTTAAGGTGATATTGATTATATTCTTCAAGTTATTTTGGTTTGCTTTGTGATTAGTAAGTAACTCAGGCAGATAAATTTTGAAACTGTAAAAAATTCTATTCATGAAACTTAACATTTACTAAGCATCTATTTATGGTAGCTGCATGACACATTTTATTTTTAATTACTGAACTTTTTTTGGGGGGCGCTGGCTCAGACTGCTTAAGGGAGGGTTTGGTGAGGGGTGTGTGGAGCTGAGGACTAAACTACGGTCCCCTGCACCTGACTGCATTTGCACAAGTAGGCACTTAAACAGCTGAACTAACCAGCAGGCTCTCCCTATTACTGAATATTTAATAGTACATTATTTTATTAATCTTCTATTATAATTACTTGCTTTCATTTTCAAACTGAACCTCCTTCTGTGGTTTCTGTGCTTTATTCTTTCAACATTTCATAATTTTCTAGTACACAAAAATATGTTCCCATGTCAGTTTGTACTTTTAAAATTTTAAAACTTGTTCTAGGAACAATTTTTATGATGATTTCTGGTTTATTGGAGTAATGATATTGGTAGCCTTATGGGGGTAAAATTGTCTTCAAGCTCTGTCAACTGGTACAATTTGTGTGTGTGTGTGTGTGTGTGTGTATGTGATTATATCTAAATTATTTGTTGCATTTTGTTTGTAAATATCTTTTTAATGAATTTTTGCATTCATGTTCATTGAAGAGACTTATCTGTAGTGTTTTCTTTCTTAAGGCCTTGTCTAGTTTTGATACAGGGTAGTGCATGCTTGCAGGAATAAATGTGACAGTGGTTCCTTTTGAATTTCAGGTGAGATTTTGAGGATCATTAGCAGAAGGTCTTCCCTAAAGTTCTGGTAGAATTGTTCAGTGAATTCCTCAGGTCATGGCCTTCTATTAGATGGTGGACATTTTATTTTACATTTTTGCCTGTGATTTGTTGTTTGTTATTAATATGGCTACTGTTATATATCTTCTTCATTAGGTTTCGTTAATTCATATCTGTGTAGGAAATTCTGCATGCCTTCAAGGTCCTGTGTTTTTTAGGATACAAATTATTTAAATATTTTCAAATATTTCTGTGAATTTATGCAGTTTCTGTTGTGATTTCATGATTTTCCTTTCTACTTGCACTTGCATATGGACTTTCCTTTCCTTCTTTTGGTAAGTTTATTTTTTATTTTTTTGTTTTATTGAAGTACAAATACCAATCAGACAGTTTCAAGACACCTTAACAAGACAGATTCGATAAATTAATACATTGCAAACTGTTTTCATAATGTTTTGGTATCGTGCAAAGTGCATAGCTGATATTATATTTACAGATATTATTTTAGCAGATGTCTCTTATCAGTAAATTAAGAGTGTAGCTGCTTACTTATCTTATTTTTTATCCATGAATTATATCAATAATTCAATAATTATTTTCCTAGTTGATGACCATAGTACTAGAAGCTGACATAATATCCTGTCCAACCACCATTAGTGCAGATCTTGTTGCGAAGACTCAGGACATAGGAGAACCTGTACTGCAACATCATGCAACTCAGGTGAGCTCCAAATTTTCTGAACAAGGAGATTGTGGAGCCACAGAGGAAAGAGATCGAAGTTCTATAGTGTGCCTGGGGAGAGTCACATGAAGAGAAAACTTTCTCTCAGGCTCTCACAGAGAGCAAACTGGTCAAGCATTGGCCGTGACTCATCCACATGGATGACACAGACAAAGGATCTTCAGAATAATGTACAGGACTACAAGATAAACCCTGAGGGGACTTCACTGACCACATAAGAAATATAAAGTTCATGTGTTGGTATATAAGTTTTGATCTTTCTAGGTCTTAACCATCCAGCAGAAAAGTATAAAAATGAAGTATACATCATGGGGCCATAATATTAAGCTGAGCTGTAAATGGCTATGGTCAACAACTTCTTTGAATAACTCACTATTGTTGTGGAAAGCTGGACTGTGTTGGACTGTGGTGTCGAGTTCAAGCACCTAAGTTAGTTGAATGACAGTGGAGTGCCCACCTTTGACAGGTGTAGACAAAGGAAGGGTTGTAGAAAGAAAAAATCATGATGTGTGTGTATAGAAAGTACAGTTGGGATAGATAACGCTGTGCTTCTTTTGGTAAGTTTGGATGAGGCTGTGTCATTTTGCATGACTTTAGCAAAGCCCTCTTACTCATAAGTATGCAAAATTAATGTTTAGCTCTGTGGTTTGTCTGATTTCTTTCAAATGCTAAGTAAGACAAACAGCACATTAAAATGTCTAAATTATAACATTTGAGACCTTACCATATTGTCAAGTTTATGACTTCATCAGTATTTTATGGATTATCATTATTTTCTTTGCCTTTCAAGAGAACTTTTTTCTTACCAATATTTTATTTGAAATGATTTTGACTTTATAACTAAACAACACAATTTTCTCTTTCCTTAGCAGCACTTTGTGTTTGAACCAGATTAGATGTTGTTTTCAGAAGTAACATATATATCACATTCTACTATTTTATTTTTCTTTGCAAGATACTAGATAGAAAGGTCCCTTAACTCCCCAATAGTGCATCTTTGTCTTGAAGAAATAGGCAAAGTAACTCTTACTGGGTCTCTGTTACTACGTTTGTCTTTTTTCACTTGACTGCTCCTAGGAAACTGCAACAAATAAAAGAGACAAAGAGATGGTTAATGAAAAAAATATTTAAAACAATTTCGTTAACGTTCAATTTGTCTACAAAATCTAGGCTCTCTCTCTTGCTCTCTCTCCATGTACCCACATATATTATCATCTTATGATCAGTCTCTCATAGAGCTGTCAAACACAATTAGTGAGATTTTCCTTGAAAGAAAACCTTATCTTCATGACACAATATAAGATTCAGTTATTGGTTTAAAGGACATTTGCAATGGATGAACTGGATCAAGTTAAACAATTGTTTTGAAGAAAAAACAGTACTGGGTTTTCAGAGAAATAAAGAAACAACATAGCTCTAATTTAATTGATCTAGATGCATAGTCATATGAGGGTAATCAACATATTGGACTAGCATTTTGTCACTTGTGATGTAGTATGAGCATAAAACTGCAGGATGATAATTACTTTTAATAAATTACTGACATCATTAAAGGGTGTTGAATGTACAATTTTAAGCTTCCCCCAGTTTATCTACCTTTATGTTACGGAAGCCATAATTTTCTCTTTGACTTTGGGAGGGTTTTCTCTACTGAGGAACTCTAAATCTTCTTCTTCCCCATAAATGCACGCACATAAACTTGTGATTTATTGCAATTTAGCTTCTGTTTCCGTGGAGGAGGTTTACTGTGCTGAGAAAACTCATTAATCTCATTCACGGCTTGTAGTATAAACATAACCTTTGCAATATATAGCAAAACAAATTATGTATTTGTGTGACTTACTGTTTCTCTTTCAGAAAGAGAACAAATGAGAATGTTTCTCCCTCTTTTTGGTTTTAATATTCATTGATAAGTTTGTATGATTGCCACAAACCAAGTAAAAAAAAAGCCATCAGTTTTACTTTGTCATCATTCTTATCTTTATTTATTGTAAAGTAAATATTAAACTGTGAGATGACATAAAACAAGCTTCTAAAAATTTTCTATCATGTCTATGTGTCATAAAATTGGCTTGTGATACTGAACACAATCAGGAGGGTGATGTTAAATCTACATGTGAATCTTTCACATTTTATTCCATATTAACAAAGTACAGACTATTCTAAAAAGATAATGACTAAAATATTATGACATATTAATTTGTGCAGAAGAATTTCTCTATTCTGAATTTTGAATCATTTTGCTATATCACTCTGAATTCCCTTGAGACATATCAATTGAATTTTGCAAGTGTAACGTGATGATATGAAAAAGTTCTGTTTGCACTTCTGAGCTTTATTAAAATTCACTCTCCTTTATTTTGTCTTTGCAATTTCCTGAAAATTTTATTTTGTGTAATCTGCTCCCTCATATCCCCTCCCTTTCTCAATTATAAAAGTATTCTTGCATCATTTAATGATTTGAAAAATGACAATTTCAACAATTAATGTGAGGAGTGCTGCTTTTTAAAGTTCATAATCTGCAATACAAACATAATTTTACAGTGTTAAAATTTTAAAGCAGTAATTAACTAGTTTATCAGTTGCTAACTCACCAACAAATACACAGGTTATTTTATCTGTTAGAAAGAATTTTAGATAGTTTAAAAATTGTACAGCTGAAACAATTTTTAAAACATGTTTTATATGAAATGTTTTGAGAGATATTCTTGAAGAAATGTTTGACCAGAAGATTGAGGAGAAATATTTCATTCAGACAGAAAAAAATGGTTTTAAAATAAGTCTTGTAACCAAATGCGTGCAATAAAGAAACCGACTTGCTATTTTCAATTCTCTTGCCTGCCCACTGGTGTCTGAAAGTCCGTCTTCATCTGCTACCCCACCTGTTGTCACCAGGCTTGCAGGAGGGGCAGTAGAGGGCGCTATGGGAATGTTACACCATCAGTATGGACTGCTGCAGGCATCATGCTGTAAAATTTAATTCCTGAAGAAAGGAGCCTGTTTTTCAATCCTAGGTTTCCTTGATTTGCTGATCCACAAATTGAGAATGATCTGTCCTAGTGCAATACTTACC
The DNA here is from genome assembly GCA_004027165.1 of Ctenomys sociabilis. Lineage (NCBI taxonomy): Eukaryota > Metazoa > Chordata > Mammalia > Rodentia > Ctenomyidae > Ctenomys > Ctenomys sociabilis. The sequence goes on along the minus strand of PVKA01012931.1, from coordinate 38,511 downwards.
AATACTTGGTGCACACTTGGCTCTGATATCATGTCTTGGCTGACTTTTGAAAGCTCTTCTTTGAACTAAACATGGACACATTGTGTCAGTGTGCACTAGCATATGGCTTGATTTCTACTCTCGGAGGGATTTACTCATAATGTTCTGACAAACTGTAACTCCTTCCATCTGCCCATTTTTCTTGCCTCTCTGATTCTAGTATGGATTGTACATATGGGATATCGGAGTAATTAATTTAACCAGCGCTCTTACTCTGTCTGCCAACAACATATTATTTTTGAAAAATAAAAAGTCACAAAATTCAATATCCCACTATACTTCCTGTACTTGAAAAATGTTCAGGCCTACTGCTAAATGACAATGGCAATTTCCAAGTGAGTTTTGACCTATCAAAGGAATCAAAGCTGCTTTACAGCATTCGCAGTCACTTAGATGCCGAATTTTTCAATTGGTGTTGACACTGTACATATAAACCAGAAAATAGGAATAAGAAAAATATCTTCTGACTAACTTACCTAACCATATGGTTCAGTTCAGTTCCACAGGGTTTTCACTGTGGCAAAATTTGTCCCAGATCCTGGTAGCAGGCTCAATGTAATACTATTGTTCTCCAGTAAACATTTTGTTCAATGTTTTGGGGTTTTTAGGAGTATTTACTAAAAAAATTGGAAAATACTGCAGCAGTAACAGCTAGATGCACTGCTTAACATTGGGGTATCTCTTCAGAAACACTTCCAGTTTTTTTCTACACAAGATTAGCAAGAACTGAACATTGAAACCAATACTTGCTTAAGGGACTAAATAAACTAAGGTGCTCTGACTGGGGGAAAACTATTGAGAATCCGTGATGGTTTAACTCTGAATATTGTAAAACATAGAGTTGTATCTTGATTTATGAACTTAATACTTTTCACAGTTCTGATCTCAAACTGAATTGTATGAGAACTAAATCAAATTTTTCCGTAAGGTCAGCATTGAGTCCAACTAGTGAATTTTATTCCTTTTTCACTGTTCATAGACAACAGAAGAATAAAACTTACAAACTAGTATGCCAAAAAGACTTGTATCCTACTAAATCATATATTTCCAAAATAATGCCATTTTAGAAAAGCATGTTGAAATACAGAATTTACAAATTTGAATTTGCATTATCTTGAATGTCCTTATATTTGTAAATAAATCTTAAAATGTACATAGAATGAAACCAAGTTGTGATCTGCAGCCAGGAATTTTAGATTGTAATGGTGCCCACAGTTAAGGTTAAGTCCTTGGAAGCAGGGGCTTTTAAGTTTTCAATGTTAATCGGAAGTGATCCAGGACCTTTGCTGATGTTAGCAAAAGGCAGCTGAGACAATATAGGTATTTTCTTGTAGAGCCCTTTCTCATAAAAGGTATATGAAATTCTTAGACACCTAAAATAAATGAGTCTATGTTAAAATATCAACAGAAAGAAAAGCCAGTTCTGTCATATCTTTACATGAATTCCTTACATACCAGTGTGCGGCTAATCTAGTCTCTGACACCCATGAGCTGAGATCTCTTTGCCAGGCCTCTCCTCCTATGGAGAATCTCTGGGATTATTACTGTTCAGATGGCTACTTTTTTGAAACTGCTGCATCAATCACTGACTAGAAGATGTGCTGTAAGTTGTCATCTATTTCCTTGGTCCCTGGGCTTGTGTAGTAAATTAAATGCCCAGCTACCTACCACTTTCATTACATCAGCAACTTTACTGGCATTATTTTTTTGCAGACATTAAGCTTTTGGAAGCAACATTAAATAAGTTTTATTTTCTGTTTGAAACAAGTTAAGAAAAATAGTCATTATGTGCTAAGTGCTTATCATGCAAGAGACGCTGTAATGATGTGCCTCCTCATTCAGTCCTCAGGACAGCTGTGTTCAGTCAGTCCTATCAGCATTTTACAACCAGGTAAGTGAGGCTCAGCGAGCTTAAAATGTTGATGAGTACAAAGCCAGGAGTCAAATCTTAGCCCTTGGAGAGCACAATGCTTGGTCTCCTGAATGTGTCCAGCGCTCGTGTACCACCGCAGTCTTCCTTCCTGATGTTCAGGCTGTTGTTTTACATGATTAAGAGATAATTTTGGATTGAGTTAATTCATTAGAGATTACCAGTTACATGCTTCAGTGCAGCACGAAGAGCCTGATAGGAATAATGATTCTGTTCATAATTTTTTTCTGGCCTTCCCTCAATCGTTGACTTGAATTTATAATGGACCAAGGTGCACGCTAACAGCAGACCCTGGATGTACTGCTGTGTTAGGATTTCAGGACCATTTGCATTAGCAGATGGAACAAGCTAAAAATTAATTCTCAAGAAGAACTTGCCTCAGCCATGGCACAGTACCTCAGAATAAGAATGAAGGAATTGTGCCCACTGATTTTGAGACACACTATTTTCATTAAGAGATTTTATCAGAAGAAACAATCATTGCCTATCACTGTCAGTGATGGCTCTATTCCAACTGATAAATAGTTGTCATTGTTTGAAGTTTTAAAATATTTCAGTTTTGAAGCTTGATCATATGTTTCCTTCCTTTTACTGACTTTTTTTCAGGAAACTGATAAGCAAACTATTTCACTTCTAGTTAAAAATGCATCGTTTATGGATTTAGCACTCTCTCAGTGAATTGGTCTTTTGTGTATATGATCAAAGTTTTTGATTGCTACACATTCTTCTTTAATTACATCCTTTTAAAAATTTATTTAATTATTTATGTATTTGGTACAGGGTCTCCTTATGCAAGTCAGACTCCTAGTGAACCTCCTGTTTTCTGTCTTCCCAGAGCTGGGATTACAGGTGTGTACCACCAAACCTAGACTCAGTGGCTGGCTCAGTGTGCCCAGGGGTGGGGCCAGCACGGTGCTTAGTCTGTTGAGCTATCCCTCCCTCCCAGTTGTATCCTTACAAAAACCACACGTTACAATTTTATGCAACAGGTCAGAGCCCAACAATGTCATAAGCACATAAAGTAAATGTATTTCACTGTCAGCAGCATGCTTCTCGGAACCTGTAAAACTTTAGAGACTCAATGTCTGGTTATTGTCCCCCAAAAGCCAACTTCAAATATTAGTTTAAGCAGGCCCCCTCACTCATCTAGGGTTTACAACAGCCCCCAAATGAGTCTCTTTGTGGTCACTCACATCTCCCACACACCATTTGGTCTCTGCAGAGCATCTGAAGTGATATTTTTTAAGAAATAATTTGTTCCATCCTCCTTATATTTTTAGTACTTTCACAACCTTTCTATATACTTAAAATAAAATTATAAATTTCTTAACTTGCCTTAAACCTTTTTCAGTGAACTAAACTCTTGCTCTATAACCAACCTTTTTCTGGTCCATTCACCATCTGCTACATTTACACTGACCTACACCTTCGAACCCAAGTGCCTATGCTCAGCCTTGAATTACCTCATCCAATGCACTCCAAGTAAATTAGCTCTCTAGCAATCAGGTCTCAGCTATGATTTCTCCCTTGGAGAAATATCACTACCAATCACTCATTCTTAAATCTATTCTACTGATCTATTCTTCTCCATGACCACCCAGTTTTAGAAAATGAAATAGCTGTTGCAATTTACAATTATATATTTTATTGCATAGCTGTTTCCAGATTGTACATTTTCTGAAAGCAAGAAGAGTGATGATTTACCACTCAATATCTAGTACCTATGATTCACTTAATTCTTATAACTAAATTGTAATTGCTTATTGAATTAAAATTAAACAGGTGGAATTGCCATATCATTTATGTAAATCCATTTAAAATTCTATGTTTCATTAGGAAGTCTAAACATTTACATTGTAAGGAAGTTTTGCAATATATACTTTTAGTTAGGGAAGAAATGTGATTATTGATTAGCAAACATCATAATGTTTGGTGTATTACTTTCATGTTGCTGTATACTTACAATTAGCTGTGTCATAAGAGAGGTTAGTATGGTATAATGGAAACAGGTAAGAGAATCTCTAATATAGATTGAGTCTCTGTTTTTACTGTCTTCTGGAGTCAAGGTTCTCAGGCTAAGCTATTGATGAATAGCTTACATATACTGACATCTGATTCTCCATATTCTTTGAATGTAACATTTTTCAAGTCACAAAACACATTTTCAATACTTCTTATTTCCACTATGTATAGTCATTGAGCCTCTTGGTTTTCATTTTGCAATTGTACATTATCTTGGAGAGCAACTAAATTCCAAAATTACTTTAACTTCTATTTCTTAGTTGAACATTTATTGCTTTTACCATCTCCATTTTTAATTCTCTCTTGATTCTGTTGGATTTTTAAGCAGTATACCTGCTGAGAGGTTATCTACTTTTGAAAAGATCCAATTGTCTTTAAAGCAAAATGAAATATAGGCACAATGGTCCAATTATTATTAAATGGGAGCATAATTGTAATTATTATAAAATGTTTCATTATATTACATCTGTTGAAGTTTTAAATGAATCTTGGTAATGTGCTACATTAATAAGCAGCTAGGAACTGCTGACTTGGCACCCTCTCAGATCGCATTTGTGACAACAAAAGAGATTATGAAAATGAATTCGGTATAGGAGCCCTACTGCGTTAGTTACTATGATTCACAAGTTTATTATGGTAATAAAGCAACATGAGACAGTAATGCTAGAGATTCAGATATACGAGGGATGCTCAGTATTGCTGTCAGCACATCGAGTGCGCTGGGAGTCGTGTGTGACCTACCGCAGCAGCTGTCCCACTCCTGAAGAAAATCAGAAGTTCCTCTCCACCTTGCCCTTTGTCTGCCTGGTTTCCCATGTACAGGTTTCCTGACTGAGGACATTTGGATGGTTTCACTTCCACAGGGAAAGACTGCCACTGTAGTCTCAAAGCTGTAGACTTCCTCCTCTTATAGGAGGGAACGGAAAAATAGAGCAGATCGGATCTTCACACACAACGGGGGCTGTAACACTTCCTTTCCCTTTGTGATTTCAACATTAAGTGGCAAGGATCCAACAAACAACATGAAACATAAGTGATGAAATTCTACAGATGTTGAGAAGAAACAAACTTTTGAAATTCGTAAACCGAGATTGTCCTTCTTGGATGTACATAAACAAGTCAGAATACACCTCGTACCAGAGCTCCTGTAACAGTGCTGCCGTGTAAGCGGTGTCTGGGGAAAACTCCTGTTTACAGTCTTCTTTCTTGCCACTGATGTTGTCATATTGGCAGAAGCTAATTTATAGGATATTTGCAATAAAATACTTTAACACACTTCCTTAATCATGCTCAGGAAACTGAATTCATTTAAACACTGTATAACTTTTCTTTCCACCTGCAACTCAAATACAATTGTGATCCTCAGCTTCTAGTTCCTGCCTTTATTCTTTATAGCAGCTTCAGAGCCAGAAGCAGAGAACTTGCTACTATCTGGGATTTAGGATATTTTTTTTTTTTTTCAAATCTGTCTGATTTCCTCTAATCTAACCTCTAAGTCTGGGTTCCAAGGATCATAAGACACACCCCTATCATATTCCTATTGTAAGATTTATGATCATAATTACATACATCAAATCCTTTCAGAACAACATCTATATTACTATTTTATTGAATAACTGGAACAAGGCATATGTATAATAGAAATCAGAATAGCAGAGTTTCTAGAACCATCATAATGTTCTGCCTACTATTTAGTCTTTAATAAAAAGATAGGCAGATATCAAAAATTCAAGAAAACTCAATTAGAATTATTTGCAACTGAAGGTTATTTAAACAAATCTTTTCAGAGTGCAGTATTCAAAGTCAACTTTGCAATAGTGCAAGAACATATCCTGAACTTATATATTTATTTATTTTTTATATGTTTGGTGTAGGGTCTCACTACACAGCTCAGACTTGTGGTAATGCTGCTGTTTAAGGCTTTCCAGAGCTGGGATTACAGGTGCATGCCACCACTCCAAGACTCATTCATAGACTCAGCACAACCTAGGCATGGGGCTGGGGTAACGTGCGGTGCCGCGGATTGAACCCCAGTGCCTGAGCTTGCCTAAGCAGGTGCTAGCTCAGCTGAGCTATCTTGCTAGCCCTTCTTAATTTATCACTCAAAATGAGAACTTTTCACTTGTCTTGTAGGTATCGTGTATCACTCATTCATACAATAGGCATTTATTGCAACACTAATATGGTCAATAGCTAAGAAATAAATGAATATTCTCAGAACCGTCCTTTTAGCAAAACTGCAAATTCTCTGTCCAGACTCTGCTAGAAACAGAGCAATTAAGGCCCCTGTTCTTGAGCAGCTGAACGTCTTGTGATTCATTAATGAAAATGGTCAGAGGATTTTCTAAGGTGTAATTATTTAATGATAATTATCTGAAGTGCTCCAAAGGCAAGCACACAGGACTCACTAAGATGTGTTTCAGGATGCAGCCAAGAAAAGAGAAGCCGGGAAGACTTCCTCGAGAAAATGGCAGTTTAGCCCTCAATTTAAAATACAACACAGGTAATATAATTAATAGTGACAGGAAGAAAGCACACGGAGTGCTGGTGGAGAATCTTAGCTCTTTGTTAACTCATGAACCATATTGATAAAGTTTCTGTCTCCTGGTGATAACTTCATAAAACTTACACAAAATTTTTGGTAAAGTTAATGCTAACATCATTTTAATAACTAAATGTGTAACTTTTGACTTGGGCATGAGCATTACTCTTCAGACAACTATTCTGCTTTTGCCTTCAGGCATACAACATAATATGCTCTTGTGCTTTTTCCCTAAACAGAAAATGTTTAAATTGTATTTACAACACAGTGCCCTGACACATGCACACATGTAAAAAACAAACACAGTTTGAGAATTGTAGGACATTGCTCTAATTCATCTAATTCTTGTTATGATCCTAATAGAATTCTATAACAGTCTGATTTGGCAGCTGAGGTAAAATGAAGAACAGAAAAGTTAAAAAATCAAATAGTAGGCAGATGACATGGCTCAGCAGTCTACGACTTTTTCTTTCTGTGGTGGGAGGAAGGGTTTGCAGGGTGTTCAGGGTCTCACTACTACATCGGACTCATAGTGATCTGCTTGTTTACAGCCTCTCAAGTGTTAGGATTAAAAGATACTCGCCACCACAACCAGTCTCAATTGCTCTCAGAGCACCCAGGGGGCGAGGTCAGCAGACAGGGCCAGGGGATCGACCTGTCTGCTTGCAGGCGCTTTAACCCCCTGAGCTATTTGGCTGGCTCTGATTAGCAATCTGAAATGGGCTTAGGCAAATGTAGGCAGGTACAGCAGACCAAGCTTACTCCCTGGCATTACATGCTGAGCCAGGCCCGCCCTCAGGGTGGTCTGGGCTGCAAAAACAAATAAACAAACAAAACTCAAATAGTGATCACAGTTATGGAGAGGAAATCCAAACCTGGATATTTTGGCTCCAGTGTCTGTGATATGACCACGTAAACACTAGAGCCCAGGGCAGATGAACTTGCAACTGTTGGAAACTAGAGCAGAACAGAAGGTGTGGAATCAGTCACTATTAACTTCTTTTTTATATTTTGTTTTCTTTGTGTTACTCTACTTTCTTTTTTGAATACATGATGATGAATATTCATCTTTGAAAATAAATTATACCTGAAAAGATTCTGCTTTCTCCGTGATCAACTTTTATCACACTGAGACATTATTTTTGGAAAGTTTTCAGAAGTTGAAAGGTTACGTCTTCTTTTTGAGTGCTTTGCTATGATTAAATATTTTATTTTAGTAAATATTTTAATTTTAATAGAGAATAAAGTACATTTCTGAAAGGCATATGAGAAGAAAATTAGGCCCCTTGAAATTGTTATAGAAGTATTGTACTGAATCTGCCTAGTCATTTTGTTTAGTATACAACATTATAAATCTCATAGCAGTACAAAGAATCAAGCGTCTCTGTTAGATTTTCATTACTACTGTTTTTGTTTGTTTACCATTGTCAGGCAATTTTGCTGTATGGTTCAGGATGGCTTGACCCCACTTTGCAGCCCAGATTGGCCTCAGACTTGGAGTGACCCTCTTGCCTCAGCCTTCCTAGTGCTGGGATAATGGGGACGGTTCACCACACCTGCTCTATTACTATTCTTTTTCAACTGAGTATCAATTCTGCTTTAATTTTCACAAATACTTTTCATAGCACCGTGTAGAACTGATTGTTTCTTTAAAGCTTTCTGCACTCTTATAATCAGGCAAGAGAAAACAATGATATGCCATTTGGAAGTAAAGACATATTACATCTTATTTTTACACACAAAAATAAGAATAGCATAACACTAATAAACAATTGCATGTCAGCTAGTTAAACACATGAGGGTAATAAATTAATTTTTAAAAGCAGAGGGCCTGGTGATGTAGCTCAGCAGCCACATCTGCCTGGCAAGGATGAGGTTGTGAGTTCGATTTCTGGTACCTAAATAAATAAATAAAAATTAGAAATAACTCAAGTTGAAAAAATAGGAATTAACTTGTTTTTTATATGTGAGCAACAAGAGGAAATTAAGTTAAAAATGTATATTAAGTAGCATCAACATATAAATTATGTAAAATTTTAAGATCTGCCTGAATTCTTTTCAAATAATTTGTTTGCCTCTTTTGAAGAAAATGCTTGAGAGAAGAAAAGAGAAGAGAGAGGAGAGAGAACTGGTTTTGGTAACCCAGAGGAACAGAAATAGTGTATGTATAAATAGATTCACTTCAAGGAATTGGCTCATGTAATTGCACGGCTTGGCAGGTCTGAATGCTCTGGAAAGCTGATGGCCTTGCTGGAAATTTGGAGGGGAGTCAATGATGCCATCTTGAGTTTAAAATAAAAACCACTGCAGCTCTTCCTTTGCAGAGGTGGTCAGTCTTTTAATGCTTCCAATTGACTGGACAAGATGTACGCATATTATGAAATTCTATATATTATACTGAACGTAAATTATTAAAAATATTGATTAGCAGTAATACCCTGAATATTGTTTGATTGAACACTGGGTATCATTTCCTAGTGAAGGTGACATATAATTTAAATATCACAGGCAAACCGATAACTAGGCTCAGAAATTGAAAGATTAAGCATTAACAAAATGAAATATCTTGAAACTGTTCTGCCAACTCTGTGGGATCCCATTAATGATGGGGCATGATGTAAACATTTTCAACTTGTTTCTAACACCTGTGAACACTTTGAATGAGCTACTACAGCCCAGATAATCTGACATGCAAAAGACAGAGCTAGAGAAATTAAACATTAAACAAATATGGTTCAAGTGATTGGATTGTAAATTGAGAGTAAGAAAAAATGAAAGCTGTAAAAATTTATAGTTTTTGAATGGTTTTGTTGTTACAATAGTATATCCATTTGGAAAACTTCTCAAACATATTCTTAACATAGTTACATTTTATGTTATACCTAGATAGACTTTGTAAACAAAGTCACATATTATGAAATACTTCTATTTAAAAAAATGCTCCATGTAATTTATTTGTCCTCTCTTATGCATGTTTTTAGGTTTATTTTATAACACTACCACCACTTACTGTTGTAATATCATATATTAAAAGTTTCTTCAGTTAATAATATACAAAAGTAGAACATTTGAGCTACATTGTATCACTGGATGTTAAGAATCATTTTTAAACTCAATAGTACCATTGCTGGTCACAGAGACTAGAATGTGAAAACCAGTTGAAAATGAAGAATAATTTACAAATAATAGAAATGTTGAGCTGGGGAGATAGCTCAGTAGAATAAGAGCTTCCTGGCAAGTACAGGGTCATGAGTTCAAATCCTGGTACCACAAAGAGAAAGGGAAAATTGAGAGCTGCACTTTGTTCCTTTTGTCATGAAGTGAATGCTCCACAGTTGGACATATGTTTTAAAATATCAAATATTAATATTAAAACAAAATAATCTTAATGTGACAATAAGAAAAACTAATTTTTATTTCTACTGAACCTATTGACTATTTCATTAAACACATGGAAAGAGACTTTAGAGTCATTATCCTTTTTCCCCTCAAAATTACCTGCTAGACAAGATGATTTTAAATATTCATAGACATTTTAGTGCAATAAATTTTAGAAAAGTTGTAACCATACCACAAATCAAAATAATACAATCATCAATTTTTTTTATACTAAGAAACAAGTACATTCTGTTTCATTTAAACTAATCCTAGGTAATACTCTAAGAGCACATACAACACAAGGCAGAAAAACTGTAGAAATAAAATATATATGGTAACTGATAAACATGTTATAAGGTTTTATATTACTATTATTTTATATTATTTGCATTTAAAATCTTACTCTTAAAAATACAATGTAAAACACACATAATTACTGATTCAAGAAGCTATTATCTTCTCTTCTACTAATGCACTAATTTTACATGGATTTCAAATTGTGTTTCTTTTGTATTTCTTTACCCTGCTCGCCATTATTTTTATCCATTCCTAAGGAAGAGTTCATTTTAAAACTACCATTTATCAAAACTGTTATTTCTTTGAGGGTACAAAATAACTACTTAGCTTATTTTGTTCAGTTCTTCAAAGGGTTCTTCATTCCATGTTTAAGAAAGAGAATTATACATAAACACTCCTTTGTAAGAAGTTTCAGGGCAATTGCTTCATTATTCAGATCTTTGATGAAAAGGCCTCATTCACGATTAGTATATCCAGGCTGAGTTTTAACACAGCAAACTCATTTTAATTTACAAATTTCTGTCAATTTTACTAAAATTCATCCCTAGTCACAATATTCTTGTTCTATTTAACTGTGATGTAAGCTTCCAAAATCACAGACTAAGTTTGATGGTTTTTATATGAGATGAACAATTATCAATTCTAGCAATCAATTACTACAAAGAATTATTTGATGCATTTATACTTACAAGAACAGTATCTGAATGTTTTGCTTTTCTTATGACTCACTGCAACTATATTTCCAGCTGTGTTTAGTCACATTCACAGGCCTCTTCACATTCATTTTAGTTTGTTGTTTTAATCAATAATATTGAAATCACAGAAAGGAAAACAGCCAGCTTAGTAATGACTGCAGACTCCGTTGATTTGAGCTAATTGTGCCAATTTCACACATACACAAATCACAGGTTAAATGGAAGCTTGATCTCTTTCCCTGTACACAATAAGTACTTAAACAGTGACATCTCTTGGTTGAAACACCTTTTCATCAGCATAACTGATTTTGATTTTGTTTGTTTCTATTCCTTGCATGTCGCTTTAATCTTTTAGCTGCTCCGTGCAACTTTTGGGACTGAATATGTAATGTTCTCAAACATATAGATGTTTCCTTGCCTTTGTGTCTTTTGCAGGTCATTTATGTGACTGTTTAGAAGAATATTTAAATGCTAGATCATTTCTGAGGAAAGGAACAATTTAGAGGGAACTTTTAGTCTGAAGATAAAGGCACAGTTGAAAATTTTTGAAAGACAAATATTCTTTTAAGCTAAGTATTTTATAATTTTCTTAAGAATTGAGAGTTAATGATTAAATAGAGGTAGTCAACACATATTATGTGTTGGAAAATTTTTGGAAGTAAAATTGAAAGTAGAAAGAAATCAGTGCCATGCAAAGATGCTTCAAAGCCTTAATACTGGAAAGTGAAATGTCAGAGACCGCTCGAGAGCTGCAGGTTAAATATTTTACATGTGGAGAGATAATTAAAAGAATGGCTTCCCAGAGAATGAAGAGAGAGAACTAAAATTGGGAAGCAGCCTTAAAAAGCAGCAAAACATCAATGCTTCTGAGAATATGAGGGCAGAAAAGAGAATATCATAGAACTTGAAATATGGTGCATTGTAAAGTTGCTTATTGGGAAATTCCAGGCAGATGATATTTTAGTAAAGTAAAATAAGACGTTATGCATGTGTCAGAGCAGGATGACCTGAGATATTGCTGTGCCTTTGCTTTAATTTTAGTCAAGACAGTTTTAAAAATAAAGTTGATTTTTTTAAAGTTGCCACTGTCCAACAACTAGTAGCAGAAAGTCAGGTTATAGCAAAATAAATTGCTTCAATAGTTAAGGTTAGTAATATAAGGATGTAATCAAAGATTAAGAAAATAGTTCTAAAACAAAGCAAAATTTCAGTTGAAGCTTAAAACTTAATTTTATACTTAACTATGCATGTTTTCTCATTTTTCCTGCTTTTAGAGTCCTAAAAATGAAAAACAGATTATAAAAGCAGTACACATTTTTGTGGACAAATGTATTATAAGCAGGAAAAACTAGGGGTCCTGTGGGTTAGCTCCATTGTTTAAGCACCTGCTTGGGCAAACCCTGTCAGGCTCAGGGGACTGAAGTTCCGATCTCCAGCTCTACTTGCTTCACCAGATGTGCCCTTAAGGCAGGCTGAGCCAACCAAAAAAAAAAAAAAAAAAAAAAAATCCTTATCAAGTTTTGGGCTGGCCAAATAGCTCAGCTGATTAAAGTGCCTGCAGGCAGGCTCAAGGCCAGGGATTCAAGCCCTGGGGTCTGCTGTGCTGACCTCATCCCCGGGGAGCTCTGAGACAGCAATTGAGACTCGGTGTGGTGGGGTGCACCTATAATCTAGCTCTTGGGAAGCTGTAAATAGGCGGATCACTATAAGTCCAGTATAGTAGTGAGACCCTGAACACCCTGTAGACCCTCCCTAAAATACAAAGAAAAAAAGAAAAGAAAGAAAAAAGAAAAGAAAAACCAAGGTTCTCATTGTAATTGCTAATAGTTGAGCGCTAATATGGCTTTTCTCTAGCTGTCCCCCAAAACCTCAGGCATTCATAGGTGGAACTGTTCTATAGACAGCTGAATCTGAAATATGGGATTTATTCACAGTGTTATGATAAGATTAAGATTTGGGCAATACTAAATCAGTCCAATGATTGACTTTGGCAGATTTAAATAGATCTCCAAGAGATTAAAAATTCCATTAAAAGTACATGCAGCCAAAAGGATCAAGACGAGGACAGAATGTCAGATTTAGAAGACAGAATTGTGTTCAGCAACAAAAACAACAAGGGATCATAAAAATAAATCCAGCAGTTGTATAATGAGCCAAAGAATAGAAATATAAGATTGGCTGGTGCTGATGAAAAAGCAGGAGAGAGTGTAAACAGTTTAAGAAATGGTTCACAGATGCAATTCCTTCCCAAGCATGGAGGAAAAAAATTTGGCTTACAGGTAAGTGTAAAACTTACTATAGAACTCCAATTAGTTACAAACAAAATAAATCTATAACATCATATAATAATCAAGATTTCTGGGCCAGCAAGATAGCTCAGAGGACTTAGTGCATGCTTTAGCAAGCTTAGGGACCGGGTTTGATCCCTGCCCCAGGGCACATTGAGCCTCCAACTGAGTCCAGTCATGGTGGTGTTTGCCAGTAATCCCAACACTAGGGAGACTGAAAACAGGAGGATCATTAGGAGTCCAAGCTGCATAGAGACCCTGTCCTGAATACAAAAATGAAAAAAAAAAAAACAAAAACAAGATTCCAGAAACCAAGAATAAGAAGAGAAAAAAAGCAGCTATTGAAAAGAAACAAACCACTTATGAGGAAAAGCCTGTCATAATCACAGCAAACTTTACAACACAAACACTTAGGTCAAGGAAACCAGAGCAGAAATTAGTGCAATTAAGACTAAAAGCAAAACACCCAAATTATAGGAGAAAATGCTATAGAAGTTTCAGTTTATAATAACACTCATCAGAGTGGCATATGGTAGAAGTCAACAGTTCATATAACCAAAAAAACAGCAAAAGCAACAAGAGAAAAGCATGCAGTGATAAACCTCTTTCAGTCTCTTTTATTATATGCAGTTTTACCATCCACATTTTCAGATCTGAAGACTGGGACCATCAATCAGTAACAAATTCTGGAGTGAAGCACTTCTTAAAAGCCAGCCTCCCTTGACCACAGGAGGCTTTCACGGACATCTAGCCACAAACCATAAAAATCAATACCTCCACTGAGAACTTTTATTCTAATTAGACAGAAAAAATAGATTCTTATTTTTTGTAGCTCATTTTTATATTTTTCTGTTGGATTGTTAAGACCAAGATAAAGCAAGACCTGAATAACAAGAAATGTAACTTTTGTATCTGATAAGGTCAGTCAAATCCCCTCAGGATTTATCCTATAACCCTGTACAGCACTTTGTAGATCCCTTGTCAGTGTCAGCCCTGTGAATGAGCCATGGCCATTGCTTAACCAATTTGCTCTCTGTAAAAGCCTGAGAGAATGTTTTCATTCAGTGTGACTCACCTTAGGAACTCTCCACATCAGATCACTTTCCTCTGTGGTTCCATAATCTCCTTGATCAGAAAATTTGGAATACAACTGAGTTACATGATGTTACAGTACAGGTTCTCCTATGTCCTGAGTCTTCACTGACCTTGAAAGGCTATGCCCAAAATGTTGGCTGTCCTTGTAGCCCTCCTTGTTGTCTAATTTTTGTTCTTCCAACTTAAGTTGTCAACCCTCTAGAAGAGAAGCTTAAGATATTATTACCCTATAATATGGGCAGTTGAGCTTAACTTCACTCACTGTCTGAATATCAAACATCTTAGACATAACATGGAAGAGGTATTTTCCATAAAGTATTGATATGTTAAAGTTTATGCTGAGTCATAAAAGTCTCAAGACCAAAACTTCTCACATTGCTAGTCATATTGATAACCCACTACTATTATGGACTACTGGACTATATTGGAGTATTTTTGCCAAATTCAAACACCTACAATATTTAAATGATAATGGAGTAACCATCTCTGACAATACTATTTTACATATAGAATATATATCTACCTGTGTGTGTGTGTTTGGTGCAGGGTCTCACTACACAGCTTGGACTCATAGTGATCTTCCTGTTTTTAGACTTCTTGGCACTGGGATTATAGGCATGCGCCACCACACTGGGTGTCAGTGCCCTGCTCAATGTGCCCGGGGGCAGAGCCAGTGCAGCGTGTGGTGTCCCTGTATTTGCCTGAGCAGATGCTTAATGCCCTGAGCTATCCTGCCAGCCCTTATTGTTTCTATGTAAATATTTTGATTTTTGATCCATTTGTATGGGTAGAACTATGAAAAACATACTTGTAGGCAAAAATTTTATGAATAAACTCCACTGCAGGCCAGGGATATAGCTCAGTGGCATAGCACCTACCTGGCAAGCACAAGATCTTTCATTCAAATTCCTATTAAAAAGAGTATCCCAATTTTACTGGAAACAGTAAAAAATCAAAAAGTGGGATTTCAGCTTGTTAAGAAGCTTTTGCACAGCAAAAGAAACCACCAAAAAACTCAATAGACAACCTACAGAACAGAAAAAAATGTTTTGCCAGCTATTCCTCAGTCAAAGCATTAACATCTGGAATATGTAAAGAACTAAAAAAACCAGACTGCCCATATTTAAAGACCCTGTCCAAATGCTCCTTTGAAATGAATAGACTTCTCAGATTAAGAAATAGTAACAACAAATAAGTATATGAAAAAAATGTTCATCATCACTGATCATTTGAATGAGGCAAATTAAAACAGTGTTAAGGTTACATCTCACTCCAAATAATGTCTATCATTAAGAAGACAACTAATAACAAATGCTGGAGAGGCAACAGAGAAAAAAAGACCACTTCTTCACTGCTGTGGGAGTGTAGGCTGGCAGAGCCACTGTGGAAAGCAGTGTGCAGATTCCTCAAAAAAAATCAAAACT
Source organism: Ctenomys sociabilis (assembly GCA_004027165.1). Lineage (NCBI taxonomy): Eukaryota > Metazoa > Chordata > Mammalia > Rodentia > Ctenomyidae > Ctenomys > Ctenomys sociabilis. Next base: position 22,801 of record PVKA01012931.1, on the reverse strand, counting down.
GGAGATGTATATTTTACTGAGCAACTCCTATTCTTGGTATTTTCCTTGAAGAATTAGAAACATTATACCACATTGACATACAGTGCATTTTGCAATAGCAAAATCTGGGAAATAGTCTAAATGCCTATCAAGGTATGAATGTATGAAGAAGATATTTTTTATAGTGGGGTATTACTCTGACACAAAGAAATATAAAAATAAGACATTTCTTGGTAAATGGATACTCCTAAGTGAAATAAATCAGACATACCTGTGCAAATATTCACTGTTTCTCTGGTGTGAGAAGCCACAAGTGTAGGCAAGGACCCAAAAGTCTAATGCATGTTGCAGAATAGGAAGAAAATGCTCAAATGGGAATGGGAACCAGAAAGAGGGGAGAGGGGAAGGAAAGAATAGAAAAGAAAAAGGAAAGAAAAGGAAGAAAAATGGAAACAAAGCTTGTGTAATAAAGGAGGTTGGTGGAAGGAAAACAGGAATAAAAGGAGCTAAATATGTAATATACAGATACAGATTCTCCATGTTAAGTATGATTATTACATATATATTAAACGTACCAATTGACTTAATTTACTAAAAAATAAAATTGGAAATTTCTTCTAGTGTTTGAGTTAAAATTTCTCAAAACTAGCAACATTATTTTCATACATTTTTATTTTCTTTTTTTGTGTACATGTTCAATAAGAAAAGAGGTGGCAGTAATATTAGAGCTGAAACAAGTGATTTCAGATATCCATACTATCTTTAATTTATTGTGCTTTGTTCTCACATCCGATTTACTATATCAGACAAAGAATATGTTTTTAAGAGACAAAAGTGTATATCAATTTTCAGATGTATTTTTCTTTCTCCATCTTATTATAACTCTACCCACATTTGTTACCGAAAGGCAGCTCATACAAAGTGCCTGTATTTTTTTTTCAGAAACAGGGTTTAAACTCATGCCCTTGCATTTGCCAAGGAAGTGCTAATTCCATTGAGCCATCTCCCCAGCCCCCTGTATTTTTAAAATAGAAAATTTCAGTTGTCAAAATCCATCTATTATATGCAATAGAATTTTTTGGTTTTTGGTGGTACCAGGGATCAAAGTCAGGACCCTGCACTTGCCAGGTAAGCACTATTCCACTGAGCTACCTCCTAAGCCCTAGAATTTTCTTTAATAGGAAAAGAATGATTAACTTTTGAGTTGCAGTGAAATTGTAAAGATCATGAAAATTGTTGTTCAAGTCTGATTTGAAATTGCTGAAATCTTCTTGCTTTGGAATACTGCAATTGATTCTCTATCAATTGTAGCCAAGGGCAGTGTGATACAGAGGTATTTGTTTCATCTTGACTACAGAACTACCCAAGGTCAGAGGTTTTGATGTTATTTCAAAGTGCTACATAAGGTTGACCTGGAGTACCAATGTAGTTAGTATCAGAGCTGAACACTGAAGCTGCTACCCCTGATATTAATTAAAGTTAATTGCTGGATTCTTGTCATTAACAGATGTGAGGCACATATACTGAACACATTTTACTGTAAATATATAAAAATTTACTATATATATATATATATATATATATATATATATATATATATATTTCACTACTAGATCAGAATCGTAGTGATCCTCCTGATTACAACCTCCCAAGGACTGGGATTATAGGTGTGAGCCACCATGCCAGGTAAAATATATGTATTTTACACTCCAGGGTATAATAAATTATGACTATACTAGATGCAATATTAAAATGCATGCCTCCCACAAAGAAATAAATTTATTGAAAAAAATATAGATTTACAGTGTAGTAGTTGTTAGGTTTTTCAGTGTAATAAAGAGCCAGAAAACATAAAAGAGGCCTTTGTTGCAAGCTCAGGGAGGACCACAGGAAAGGAGAGATGTGGAACTTTCTAGGGCCTGACCAGGGAAGGTCGTGTACAAGGCCAGGATGAAAGTGGGGCTTAGGGGGCAGCCCGCGTGACATGGCAGACATTGATTGGGTGGGAGGTGGGAACAGGAAGCAGGATACTTTGAAAAGGAAGCAGGAAGCTGTCATTTGACTGCGGAGGAGGAAGGCGTAGTGGCCGTGCCATATTGATTCACTATCATGATGACAAAGAAGAATTTTTTGTCAAGTGGGAGAAAATCCATCAATAGTGTTGTTCTGGGCTGACCAAATAATTTAGCAGATTAAAGCGCCTGCTAAGGCATATGCAAGGGCCAGGAGTTCAATCCCTTGGTCTGCCATGTCAGCTCCATCCGCAGGATACACTAAAATTGTGATTAAGACAGGGCATGGTAGCTCACGCCTGTAATCTCAGCCCTTGGGAGGTTGTAATCAGGAGGATCACTACGATTCTGATCTAGTAGCGAGACCTTGAACACCCCATAGACCCTTCTCTAAAATACCAGAAAATGAAAAAGGGTTATTCCATTTTTATGATTTTAAATAATACATAAAAGCTAAAGACTCAAAATTTTAATTAGAAACATCTGTGCTTTTATACTCAGAAATAGTGTCATATATGAATAATTTAGCTCTCGATTTGGGGACATATTAACTTCTTAAAGAGCAGACATTGACCCAAATAGAACCATAAAAGTTGATCCAAAAATGTAGATCACTGAGCACTAATAATTTCATTGCTTCTCAACTTCATGATACAGAGTAGAGTTTTTATTTACCAATAAATTACAATAGCTATATTACTAGACTGAGAAGTTTCTGTGTTTCAAAATATAGCAATTACTTGGACAGGTATTTTTCATAATTAAGTATTATCATTAATAAGCATATTTTGTCTTTTTGAGACAGTGTTTTGCTGTGCAGTTCAGGCTGGCCTTCAACTCACTCTGTAGCCCAAGATGGCCCCAAACTCACAGCGATCTTTTTGCCTCACTCTTTCAATCTCTGGGATTACAGGAGTGCACCACCAGTCTTAGCATAATGTGTACATTATTAAAGATAAAAGTATAATCTTGAAAGGAAATAATAAAAATAAAGCTATAGCAGATTAATTAAAATCCTGAATAAATATCTTTGTATTGCTATAAATTACAAAAAAATTGATAACGTCAAGAAATAATAATAATAATAAAAAATCTGAGTAAAATTTCTTCAAGTTGGGCTCTCTCTGAGGCATAGGATGAGGGAAAGGTGACCAGAACTCGAGTCCCCCACTCCTTCATGCAATGTACCAGGGAGACTTTAAAGCTGAGTGAATTTTTCTTTTATGTTTTGTTTTCTCAGATGATCAAGTTTGATCCATTTCAGTTCAGAAACAGGTGCCCTTCCCTGTCCCAAAACCACAGACATAGATAAACTATATCATTTTCTGTACCTTTAGAGAGAAGTTATCTTTCCAGAAAAGCAGTTTATTCTTTAAATAAAGGCCTTATTGATAAGATTTTGTGTACACAGAACTCCTTAATGTTGGTGGACCTGTTGGGAGTATCTGAAGACAATTCTGATAGATTTTTACTTTCCTGTTTACATCAAGAGATTCTGAGTTCCACACAGAACAATTAATTTACTTAACTATTTGGAAACTTTTATTTTACCATGATATGTAGTTACAAGCTAATTTAATCTTATCTTAGACCTAGGATTTCTGTATTTTAATGTATACTTTTAAGGATGCAGTAGTCAAACTCATCAGAATTTTGCCTAACGATTTTTGAAAAGATCATGCAGGGCTAGCCAAATAGCTCAGTGGATTAAAGTACCTGAAAGCAGATACAGGGGCCAGGGGTTCAATCCCTGGGCCTGCCTTGCCAGCTCCAACCCCCAGGGCATGCTGAGACAGCAATTGAGGTGGCAAACACCTGTAATCCCAGCTCTCGGAAGGCTGTCAACAGGTGGATCACTAAGAGTCCAGTCTAACAGAAAATCCCTGAAAACGCTATAGACCCTTCCCTAAAATACAGAAAAAAATAAAAAAGAAAAGATCATCACACTTTATGAAACAATATATGATTAAAATCAGACTAAGAAAAAGTCATGGATGTTTAATAAAATGTTTTTTGAATTGTAGGTATAGTATAAGCATACGTTCCATTTTTGGGCTGCATAGAAATAAACACTTTGACCTGAAATTTTAATGAAAGTTAATGAATTTATTAATGAGTATGTATTACATTAAAAAGTTTTGTAAGATTTTTTTGGTAGTCCTTATATTCTTGTCATATGCTTCAGTTTATTAGTAACTGCAATGCTTTTGTGAAGAATACTCAGTAAATTTCATATTTTTATGTCTCTTAAAAAACAAGAAGTCATGACGTATCAGCCAATCACTATATTTTTATGAACTGTGTAGGACCAAATGTTAGGCATTATTTAGTCAACTTTGTGCTAGGAATGTTAACATAAGGACTAGGTGCAGTGTAAGTGTTTAATGTCTATTTTTAAAAGCTAGGTTAATATTGAACACACATATTCTCAGATTTATTCAGCAGTATATTTATGGCCAGACTGTCAGTATGCTGTCATTTTGTAGTAGTGAGTGAAAATTCAAAAAGGCAAGACTTTCCAATTTGGAGTCACTTTATGATCGTATTTAGATGTCAGGGAAAAAATATGGCTGGCTATCAGTTACATCAGACAAATAATAAACTGACACAAGCAGCCAAACAAGTTTTGATTTTTTATGAGTTAACTAATTGTGAATGATCTGAAAACTTCATTCTTAAGGACAAAGTGCAGGCATTCTCTGAGATCATTAAAGGGCTAACTTTCCTTAATCCCTTGCTCAACTTCCAATTTTCTATCTTCTCTTTAATTATTCAAATTTCTCATGTGCATTTTTTATCTTTATCATATAATGGTTGTGATAATTACACAATGTCAGTAGGATAAATTAGTTGTTAGCATGTAAGATTGCTTGTGAGATGGTGTTGTATGATAATAGGATGATGATGACCATATTCACAATAAAATTCACTATTTCTTCATAGTGCAAGAAACAACCAGAATAATTAGAGGCATTTTTCTATGGATCATTTTGCTCTATCCTCATATATTTATTTATTGGTGATTTATTTTAAAGTTGCATATCTCTACTCGGCTTTATACATCATTTATTCAAACCATGTCTACTTTCTAAGATATCTTTCAAAGCAACATGTTTTACAAAGAGCTTTTAAAATATGTAAGCATTTGGCCAGCCAGATAGCTCGGTGGATTAAAACATCTGCTTAGACAGACACGGAGTAGGGTTTGATCCCTGGCATGCTCCTGCTTCTCCACTCCCAGGATCCACTGGGAAGGTGATTGAGACTGAGTATGGTGGTGCACACCTTTAATTCCAGTGCTTGAGAGGCTGAAAAGAGGAGGATCACTGAGTCTGATCTGTGTAGTGAGACCCTGTAGAGCCTGCACTAAAATACATAAAAAAATATACCAAAGCATTCATTTGGTCTCTTCAATAAAAGGGTAACAGTATCACATGTAACATCTGTGTCTTGCAATTGTGTCACTGGAGCTCATGGGAAGCAGCTAGCCAAAGTCTAGTAATATGAAGTTCTGAATGATCATGTAACATCAGGAAATGTGGGGGTACAATACAAGTGTGAACTTGGTCATAAAGCAACAAAATATATCTTATCCCTTAAAGGAGGAAAAATAATAATATTTGTGTTGAATTGCTGATATTTACTTCTAGTTTGGGAGAGCTCCATCAGAATCTTTCATTTCCCGCTCTCCTTAAATTTGGGTGTAATTCTGCCACATTAGCTGAATGAAGAACTTTGATAGCTCTCTGGGTTTGCCCTCTCACTAAATTTAGCATTACACGTACCCAGGCAAACAGCAGCATGAAAGATGTGTCTGAGGGTAAATAGTGCCGGTGCAGAGCACAAACTTCCCTCCCTGGCAGCACATGCTGCAGTCACATATTGCAGACCACCCTTTCACGAACACCCTTTACAAAATAAGTGTTACAAGCTGAGTAGACAAAGATAAACACTGCTGAAGGCCTGCGAAATAGAGATCTACAGTAGGTCAGACATCTTTCTGTTTTTATGTGGCATTCATTCAACTTTGTTCTCTTTGATTTCCCTCAGCTATTCCCATATCACTTTCAGAGCAGATGTAAACTTTTATCCTACATAAATAAATGGGTCAAAGTGATTCTTCATGAGACTCAGCCTTCTGGGGCACAAAAACACATTTTCAGCAGGATAACTAGCAATCACCTAAGACAGAAAGATAAAAATCAACCTGTTCATGTGTGTAGCAGGTTACAATGTTCAAAAATGCATTTCTATTTTATAATAATCATTTTTGTATACTTAAAGCTGTGTGAAACAGAAACAATGTGTATGCAGAAAAACAAGCAAGCTACATATAGACACTCTAAAATAGCTTCTTGTGTTCATGATGCAGAAGAATCCCACTACAAATATAACCCATATAAATACAAGATCCGTGGAAAGAACAAAAACCATGATCTAGAAGCTAAAGATCACCAACATGATACCAACCATAGAAAAAGCAAAGGCCCTTGTGTGGTTTTCCTTGTTAAAAGGGAAACATGTATGTAAGGAACGGAGTGCTACATGTATCCTGTGCAATTTTGTATGAAATTAGTCATCATGACGTTTGAAATGAGCAAAAGGGAAAAAGGCTCAGCCAAGTGTCTGCTGCAGATGCGTTTCCTTCCTTTTATGCAGTTTCGTCTCCCAACTGGAGGCAGAGATCTGATTTCTTCAGAGCAGCATTACCTATGCAATAGAAATACTTGACTTATTCAAAGTTGTCTTTCCAGGTAAGACAGATTTATTGGATCAAGACTGGTTCAACTTTGGGAGGATGGGTTTTCATCTCGTTTTATGTCCAGCCTCCAATGTTGAGGCAACTATCAGTAATTTGAATCTTGTAAATAGGACACAGAAGCTATGGTAGCCCTGAATCTATAAGACCATGATGATAACCTCAGATGTAGCAGTACCCATTTTGTAGGAAGCCAGGCAGAGTAATAACCATGACGACTCTTAGTAACCAATGACAGTACCAGGAGAACCTTGCTATTATGTCTTAAATCTCTCCAAATATATATGAGGTAACCATACTGATAGCAAGGAATTTTTATTCTGGATATTGAGATAGAGAATCAGCTATTTGTGAATGCTTCTGATTTTGTTTGAAATACTATACTCCCAAATAAATTTATTATAATTAATGAGATGATGTTTAATTTATACCCCTTTTCTTGAGATAGGGTCTTTCTAGGTAGGTTAGACTGGCCTTCAGCTCATTATGAGGAGTAGTCTGGCCTAGAATTTGTGGAAATCCTGCCTCAGTTTCCCAAGTGCTCTGGAAATACAGATATGCACCACCACAATCAGCTAATTCAGAACAATTCTGATCTTTAGAAAATTTTAGGATGTCTGATAATTGTTTAATTTAGTCTCCAATTGCAAGTCAGTAACAGAAGGGAAACAGAGAAGTTGTATAAATCCTTTTTAAAAAAATAAATTCTCTAAAACTTTGTATACCAAGTCAGTTTCCAAATCGTTCTCTATAGTAAGGTAGTCAGTAGTATCAAATACACACTTCCATGCCTTTTTAAGTAATTCTACTGCGTTGCCTGAAGAGGAATTGTAGCTCTTCCAGAGTTAATTGTATACATCCTGGAAAGGATGAGCTTTGATTACACAGTAGCCAAAAATTAAAAGGATAGCGCATGGGGAGTTATATGTAGACTAGGTCAAACAGTGGTTGTCTAAACCAGTGGATTTGTTTTTAAGATGAAAGACTCAGAGAGTTAGGAAAGAAAAGAACTAAGTAAAAAAATCAATATATCTGAACTGATCTGTGAGTAGAGTTTTGTTTGTTTGTTTTGTTTTTTAAGAAGAAAGCAAAGAATGCCTGCATCTGACGTTGCTTGGGTCTTAATGCTGCTGAATTTCCAGAAAGCTGGTTCCTTGTTACTTACAAATCCTAACAGCCCAAATGTAGAAGCTGTCTTTTGCTAATCTTAATAATTTTCATTACTTTTCAATAAATTTCCAGCATGGGAGACTGTTTCTTCTTAGTTCTTACCTTTCGAAAGAAACTAATCTATCAGGAAATAAATGCCACCATAAAACGTAAAAGAATAGGTTAGGATGTGATTAATTTCCTTAGTTATAAATTATAATATTACCTTTTTTTGGCAGACATGGGGATTGAACTCAGGTCCTTGCACTGGAGGTGCTTATTCTACTGAGCCATCTCCCTGGCCCCCACAAGTATAGTTTTGAAGATCCTTGTCAGGTACATTGTAATATCATCTTATAGCACATGCTATGAGAACATCTCCCCTTCCCTGGACATAACAATAAATCAGCTTCTCAGTATTTATTATTATTATTATTATTATTTAGAGCTAGCTCAGCCCACCCTGGGTGCTGGGCTGGAGCCATATGTGTTGCTGGAGATTGAACCACAGTCCCTGTGCTTTGCCTAAGCTTGTCTAAGGAGGTGTTTTAGTCCTCTGAGCTATTTGCTAGCCCATTTTTTTTTTTTGCATACAAGAAACATTTAATTAAAAATATTCATAGACTGAAAGTCCAAAGGATGGAAAGCAATACTTCATGTGACAATAACCTGGAAAAAGCAGGAGTAGCTATTACATTTGCAGAAAAAGTGAATTTTAAGTCAAGACTAGTTAAGAGAGATAAAAATGGTCACTACACCCTTGTAAAAGGAGCAATCCAAGAGGAGGAGATAGTAATCATAAATATATGTGCAGTAAATACCAAAGCACCCAACTACATAAAACCAGTATTGACAGAACTGAAAAGGGCAACTAAAGATTAGTATAGCTGTTTTGGGGGATCTCAATGCCACCCTGTCACAAACAGATCAACTAGACAAAAGTCAATGATGAAATATTAGAACTGAGCCAAACTTTTAAACAACTGGGCTTAGTATATGTTTACACAGTGTTCCACCTTTCAAATGGAATATACATTCGTCTTAGGTGCACATGGGATGTTCTCCAAGATAGACCACATACGAGCTCATAGAACATGCTTAAGTTAATGCAAAGGAATTGAAATTATGCAGTGCATATTATCAGACCATAGTGCAACAAAACCGGAAATCGATGGCAGAAGAAACCACATGACTTCATAAACCCACGGAGATTAAATAGCACCCTCTATTTCCTGGGTCATAGATATAATTAAGGAAGAAATTAGTTTCTACACTTAATAATACCATTACAGTGTGCTGGAACTTATGGGACACAAGTGTCCTAGGAGGGAAATTTACAGCAATAAATATTCATATCAGGAAAACAAAGGGCACTCAAACAGGCGACTTAATGTTGAACCTCAAATTTCTAGAAAAAGAAGAGCAAGTCAAGGCAAAAGCTCATGTAAGGGATGAAATTATAAATATCAGAGCTAAAATTAATTCAATACAGATTAAGAAGAGAATATAGGGCTGGCCAGATAGCTCAGCAGATTAAAGCACCTGTACTCAGGTGCAGGGGCTGGGCGTTTGATCTCCCGGCCTGTGCTGGCCCCATATTTGCAGTATTTTAAAATAAAATATTTTATTCCTGTTATTTGGATTTGACGGTAAGTAATATATTAAACGTGTCATTTTCAAATCTAATGTTTTATTACTTTATTTGCACTTGTGACTGAGTGCCAGCTAATCTTGGTTGCCATCCTGAAAGGATGAATTCAGTCATTCCTGGAGAATGACTGAACTGAAGGGGATCAGAAGCAGAGAGCTGCCAGAGCAGCCAAATGCTGTGCAGAGGTGAGGCATGGGAGGGAAGTGCTAGGGCGTGGCCTTGAGCCCTGCATCTGGTTCCTGGACTCTTCCTCCCCGGGTCTCTATCTAGGCTGTCACAAGGTTGACAGACATCCTCTGCCATGGCCATTTACTGTGAAACCTCTGCTTTTGAGTGTGCTATCCAGGGGCTAACACCTCTGGAACTGTGAGCCCGAATAAAAGGCTCCACTTCTAGATTGCTGGCTTTGGGTATGCTGTCCTAGTTAGGCAAAGCTGACCAGTATGCTAAGTCATAAATTGATAATGCAACATGCTATTTAGTAAATGTCAGACTGAAAACAATACATCTAATTTTATTGTAATCAGACAATATCGGTCCTGTCCCATATAAGATACATTATTAGATGATATGCAATTATGTGCTGGCTAAACTACATATGCGAGCTTATTTTTCAAGAAAATTCACTTTTATGCATGAAATATATCATATGATGAACTATTTAAATAATTATACATGATGTTCAAGATTATTCTCTATTAGATTAAAAATATTTCATATTAGTTTTCAAGAACTCTGGTAGTGGTGACCATTTATATAACTAAAAAGTTCAAGCAGCATCAACATGACTTGCAGAAAGGACAAACTGACAAAGTTTCCTTAGTTCCACTGCAAATTGTGGAAAAAGAAAAACCACATTTGAGAATTTATTTTAGGAAGAAGATGTCAAGATATTCCTCTAAGAAGTGGAAGTGGTAAATACCTTGCTCCCATATTATCAAATACAGAAGTTTATGAGTACTCTGTAGGAATCTTATCATTGTTGATATTTTGTTTAACTTAAAAAAGAACATCTAATTTTCCTTAAAAGTTATTGCATGTGGGAATTTTACATTTAAATTTCATTGATCTTTATGATAAGTTTATAATAACTGAAACTGCTTGATTTCCCTTATGTTAGCAACAAATCAAATACTCTGGAAATTTTAGGTAATAGTTTATGTTACTTTAAATTCAAATTTTTTGGCATTCTAATACTTTCAGCAGTTTTAACACACTGCTGAAGATTTAGAGCCAAATTTACTTACAAACATCTTGTAGCCATTGAGTGAAACAAATAGTGTTGGATAAACATCTCATATCTATAGCTCATATCTGTAAAGTGATTTTTCTTTTTACTCTTTAAAAAAGAGGTCAAAGCTCCAAGAAAAATTTGAATGGATATTGAAGTTTTTGTATGTCAGAATGTTACATATAAGACTTCAAGAGTACCTCAGGAAATTCATGTCTATGGATCAGGATAACACACGAGTGAATCCAACATTAATCATTAAAAAATAAGCAAGTATTAAGGTAGAACTTGATCTCAGCTTGTTTTAGGATTGGATCAGCATCTCTGGAGCAGTCAAGTTGACAAATGGGCAGATGGAATAGTCACACCTCTCAGCAGTTCAGCTGGGGACAAATCTTAGCCTACCAGGCAACAATGTTCACTGATCAGACACCGGTTTGTCACATTTTTTGTAAATTGTGAAAGAGAAAGATAGGCTGAAGCCTATCAGGTAATGATTTGATACTTAGTGGTATGTTATAAAAAGCACTGGAGGGTTGATCTTGCCAGTGCCTTTTATCTTCTTTTTCTATTTTCCTTACTAGATTCAGTAGAAGAATCACAGCATTAATATAAGTAATGATCTTTAGAAAATGTTTTCCTATGCTTGCATGGGGATAATTAATTGATGTTTTATAATGAATTATGAGGATTAAAAGTGATAATTGGATAGAGAAAATGAGATGGAAAGACATTTGTTGATTTGCAGCTAATCTCAAAATTATGTCATAAAGATACATATGTAGTTTAACAAGCATGACACATTGGGTGTACTCACAGATCTGAAAGGATGATTTTCCCAAGGACAATTTCTCCTCTGAAACCAGCACTTTACAGTTTCCCCTAGGCTTGCTGTATAATTTCATGTGACCTTTAGCTATATCCCACCTCTGCGAGGCAACCTACTTTTTAAAATTTTTCTCTTGGGTTATATCTGAATAAAGCCTTCGCTATAATTAAGCAAGTGTTACAGAAATGTGGACTTGTTCATAAGACTTTTCAAGGAAACATTTTGTGATTCATCCGATTACTAGTTAAATTATTTATGAGAGAGATTTCACTAATCCAATCAAATTTAAGTATATTTTTAAGATCCAAATATGTGACATAAATGTGTCTTTTAAATTAATAATACACAAATGCTTTGTGTCTCCTTGATTAGATGGAAGCTAATTATTAATAAAATATTATTTACACTATCTTTCCAAAAGATGGAAATATTTTGTTTCATTCTTAATATTAAAGACTAATAAGCATGACACTGAAAGACGTAAATTTGGAGATTAGAGATCATTCAGAAAATATGAGAGCTTTGGCTAGACACCATTCAAGAACAATTTCTGGGTTTTTTTTGTATGTAGCTTACAAAAATATCATTAATTGCATTTATTTGTTCAAAAATTTTTACTCTAAAAACTTGTATATAGAGAGCTCCTAATATTAAGACCAGAAAGCAAGAAATGAGGCACTAAGTGTGTATTATTTATTGCAGAACATAAATAATGTGAGCTATGAGTAAATGGTGGTGGTGGAGTTAATTGAAAACTTAGTTATATATTAGTTGAAATAATATCGCCGTCACAAATTTTTCACAAATATTTGGGAAGACACAAAGTGGAAATTTATTTTTATTCCAGCATGAAGTGATAGCGCAAAGTTTTGTTGATTACCTGTCATTTTCTGGGTGTAATTTTGTTTTTAAAATGTTGATGGAACAGTAGCAATACAGATTTTTTAAAACCAGGAAACAGCTTTAGGAATCTGAAAACCTAAAATTTTCTATGGGCCTGGGCTTATGGCTCAGTGAACTAAAGCACCTGCTTAGGCAGAACACAGTGGCCAGGGTTCTGTGCAGATCCTAGCCGTGGGGTGGTAGCATGGTAACTGAGACTGGGTGTGGTGGCACACAGCTGTGTCCCAGATCTTGGAAGGTTGAAAATAGGAGAATCATTAAGAGTCTGATCTATATAATGAGACCTTGTAGACTCTGTCCTAAATACAGGAAAAAAAATAAAATTTTGTATGATGAAATAAGAGAATAAAATTTTCATAGGGAATACTTTACTAGAAATAAAATTCAGAAGCCCTCATCCCAAACATGCCGAGTAAGTGGGAATTTTCCCAACTCCGGGCATCCCGGTTCAGTGAGTGTGTGCTGAGTCTGAGTGAGAGCCTTTGGCTTCTCCCTGTGCACTCTGGACCATCCAGAGCCTCAGGCCCCAAGACAGCATAGCCACAGACCAGCCTGAGACATCCCAGACAAGCCTTCTTGGCAAATCCCTGGGAGCCCCTGCCCACCACAGGAGTGAGAACTTCTGTGACTCTCCCAGCACTCTATCATCCCAGTCCGGCCTGGTGAGTGTAAGGGAGAGCTTCTGCACTCCCCAGTGCTCCCTGGACCAGGGACTCAATAGAGGGGAACCACAGGTTTACAGTTGTGCCAGAAGAGCTGCAGCAAAAAGGAACTGAACACAGCAGTTAGATCCAGGCGAGACATAACTGGATAATCTCAAACTTAATAGATTGCCACCCAAATCCCATTATGCGCTAAGGTTATAACTGCACCAAAGCTCTACACCAAAGATCAGAGGCGAGTGCTATATAAAATGACAAAGACAAGGAGAAAAATGCAATCTCAGGCCTCGAGTCCACCATAAGTGTACAGGACACAAGCTCAGCTGAAATGAATGAATTAACAGAGACCGAAGCAAACGAATAACAACAGAAAGGTATAGAGGAACTCAGACCAGGATTAATGCCTGAAATAAAAAAATAAATATTTGAATACTTAGCATCTGAAGTAATGAATCAAATCCAGAAACATATACACTATATTAATAGACTGAAACCTAAAAACCACATGATCATCGCAATTGATGCAGAAAAAGCTTTTGACAAAGTCCAATACTCATTCATGTCCAAAACCCTACAGAAAATTGAAATAGAGGGACTCTACCTCAACTTGATAAAAGCCATCTATGACAACCCAACAGTTAATATAATTCTAAATGGGGAAAAACTGAAATCTTTTACTCTTGCATCAGGTAGAAGACAAAGATGTCCTCTATCACCCCTTGTATTCAATAGAGTTTTGGAATCATTAGCAACATTCATTAGAAAGTGGGAAAAATAAAAGGAAAAAAAAGAAGTTAGATTATCACTATTTGCAGATGACATGATACTTTACTTGGAAGACCACAAAAATTACACCAAGAGGCTACTAGAATTGATACAGAAATTCAGTAGCATAACAGGATACAAAGTCAATACTCAAAAGTCAATAGCATTCCTCTACACAGATAAGAGACACACTGTGAGGCAAACTATATAAACAATATCTTTTAAAATAGCACTGCAGAAAATGAAATACCTTGGAATTCACTTAACCAAGGAAGTCAAAGATCTTTCCATGGAAGATTACAACACCCTAAGAAAAGAGATTATAGAGGATTTCAGAAAATGGAAAGATATTCCATGCTCCTGGATAGGAAGAACCAACGTTGTGAAGATGGCCATACTCCCAAAATTTCTGTGCAGATTTAATGTAATCCCTATCAAACTGCCACCAACATACCTCCCAGACCTAGAGAAATCACTCCTAAAATTCATGTGGAACCACAAAAAGCCTAGAATAGCAAAGGCAATCTTTGCCAACAAAGACAAGGCAGGAGGCATCACAATTCCTGACTTGAAATTATATTACAAAACCACTGTGATAACATCAACATGGTATTGGCAATGAAATAGACCTGAGGATCAATGGAATAGATTAGAAGATGCACAGGCCTTTGCAAACACACTCAGCCACCTGATATTTGACAAAGGGGTCAAACAAACTTACTGGAAGAAAGATAGCCTCTTTAAGAAATGGTGCTGGAAAAACAGGCTTTCTACATGCCGAAAACTAAAACTTGACCCAGCTCTATCACCATGCGCTATGCTAAAGTCAAAATGGATTAAAGATCTAAACATTAAAACAGAAACACTCAATCTCCTGGAAGAGAAAGTAGGAGGAACTCTTGAAGACATAGGGATAGGTAAAGAGTTCATGAACAAACATGTACTTGCATGGGAAACACTTGAAAGAACCAACAGCTGGGATCAACTCTTCTTGAGGAGTTTCTACACATCAAAAGAAATTGTCAACAGAGTGAAAAGACAACCCACAAATTTTGAAAAATTCCTAACTAATGAGCAATCAGACGAAGGTCTGCTCTCTAGAATATATAAAGAACTAAGATATAACAGAGCCCTCAAATTTAAAGACCCAGTCCTGAAATAGGCATCTGAGATGAAGACACACTTCTCAGAGGGTGAAATTAAAGAAACAAATAAATATATGAAAAAAATGCTCCACATCACTAACCATCCATGAAATGCAAATTAAAACAACAGTGAGATACCATCTCACTCCAGAAAGAATGGCTATCATAAGGAAATCAACCAACAACAAATGTTGGAGAGGGTGTGGGAAAAAGGAAACACTTCTCCACTGCTGGTGGGAATGTAGACTGGTACAACCATTGTGGAGGTCAGTGTGGAGACTCCTCAAAAGAGTAGGACTGGAAATCCCATTCAAGCTGGCTATCCCTCTACTGGAATTTTCCCAGAGGAAATGAAAACATTATATCATAGTGATACCTATATTTATAACAGCAAAATTTGTGATAGCAAAATCTTGGAAACAATTAAGATGTCTGTTACATGAGTAATGGTTGAAAAAGATGCGGTATTTCTACATAATGAAGTATTACTCAGCTATAAAGAATGATAAATTTGAAGCATTTATATTGAAGTGGATGCCACTTGAACATATACTCAAAAGTGAAATAAACCAGACACACATTTGCAAATATCATATAGTCTCCCTAGTATAAGAAGTCAAAAGAAGAAATACAAATAGAAATGTACAGCAACTAAAAAGAATTATTCAGATAGTTAGGACAAACTGTATGGCATATGTTACAACCTAAGTTGTAACATAGGTTAACAACCTAAGTTCACAGATCAAGAATTGGAGAACTAGAAGTGTCACAAGGTCAGCCAACATTTTGGCCCTAGCCTTTCAAGGTCAGCGAAGACTCAGTACATAGGAGAACCTGTACTATAACATCACGAAACTCAGTTGTGGCCCAAATTTTCTTTTTTTTATTTTATTTTTGTTTTATTGAAGTACAAATATCAATGAGACAGTTTTAAGGCAATATGACAAGACGGATTTGATAAATTAATACATTGCGAACTGTTTTCATAATGTTTTTGTATCATAGAAGGTGCATACATGATATTATACTTACAGACATTATTATACCGTATGTCTCTTATCAGTAAATTAAGAGAGTGTAGCTGTTTGTGTATCTTATTTTTTATACCTGAATTACATCAAAGATTCAATAATTAATCTTTCTACCTTGTTACTTTCCTAGTGGTTGTCCATAGTACTAGAAGCTGACATAATATCCTGTCCAACCACCATTAGTGCAGATCTTGCCTATCATAGAATTATGTAGAAGCACAGCGTTATCAATCCCAACTGTACTGTCTATACACACACATAATGATTCTTCCTTTCTATACCCCTTCCTTTTTCTACACCTCTCAAAGATGGACACTACATTGTCATTCAACTAACTTAGGTTCTTGAACTTGACAACACAATCCAACACAGTCCAGCATTCTACAACAATAGTGAGATATCCGAAGAAGTTGTCAACCATAGCCATTTACAGCTCAACTTACTATTATGGCCCCGTGGTGTATACTTCATTTTTATACTTTTCTGCTGGATGGTTAAGACCTAGATAGAGCAAGCCCTATATACCAACACATGTACTTTATGTTTCTTATGAGGTCAGTGAAGTCCCCTCAGGGTTTATCTTGTAGTCCTGTACCTTATTCTGTAGATCCTTTGTCTGTGTCATCCATGTGGATGACTCATGGCCAATGCTTGACCAGTTTTCTCTCTGTGAGAGTCTGAGAGAACAAAATTTTCTGATCAAGGAGAATATGGAGCCATAGAGGAAGATGATTGATGATCTACAGTGTGCCTGGGGAGAGTCACATGGGGAGAAAACTTTTTCTCAGGCTCTCACAGAGATCAAACTTGTCAAGCAATGTCTTGACTCATACACATGGCTGACACAGACAAGGGGTCTACACAATTGAGGTACAGGATTATAAGATAAATCCTGAGGGTACTTGACTGACCTCATGATACAAAAGCTACATTTTTTGTTGTGTAGTTTTCTCTTTTACTTGGTCTTAACCATCCAGCGGAAAAGTATAAAAATAAGGTATATAACGTGGGGCCATAATAATAAGTTGGGCTGTACGTAAATGGATATAGTCAACAACTTCTTCAGATAACTCACTATTATTGTGGACTGCTGGACTATGTTTGATTGTGTCGCCGAGTTCAGGCACCTATAATAGTTTAATGACAAGGGAGTACCCATCTTTGACAGGTCTAGACAAAAAAAGTGGGATACAAATGAAGAACCATGATGTGTTTGTATAAACAGTACAGTTCGGATAAATACGCCGTGCTTCTGCATAATTCTATGAGAAGCAAGATTTGCACTAATAGTGGTTGAACAAGATATTATGTCAACTTCTAGTATTATGGACAGCCACTAGAAAAATAACTAGATAGAAAGTATTCATTATTGAAACTGTGCTACAATTCAGCTTTAAAAAATAAGTATATATATACATTCTCTTAATTCATTGAGAATGAATTAATTAGTAGAATATCATGTATGCACCTTGTACAATAACAAACCACTATGAAAACAATTTGCAATTCATTCATTATTGAATCTGTCCTGTTAATTTTATTTGAAACTGTCTCATTGCTATTTGTCACTCAATAAAAAATTAAAAATAAGAATAAATAAAATTCTACTTTTATTCCCCAAAAATAGAAATAAAACTCAATGTATTTTGGATTTAAATGAAAATTATGGCATTTTCTATGGCATTACACTCTATATATTGCCATCTTCTGATTTAATCTCTTCTTCACAACTCACAGTGTTTGCCAGAATTTGCCCTGTTTGGGCAACTTCTTGTAGATTTCTGATTTTTTCTAAAAAGATGTTGCTGTGGTTTCACCATGCTCTCTGTGACATGCTGTCTGCCCCCTAAAGGACAGCACAGTAAAGGGACCCTAAACTGAGTCCTGTGAAACTCTGAACCAAAATAAATTTTCCATTCTGTCAGTGGTATTATGCAGGTTATTTGGACATAGTGACAAAAAATTGACCAATGAAACAATAAAAAAGCAAATGCACCCTGAAACTTTTCTGGACAATGAGAAAAATTTCCATTCCATTGAGTAATTTCAGCAATTTGCTTATAACAAAATTCTTAAGGAATATTAAGTATATATTTTCTCTCTGTCTCTCTCTCTCTCTGTATCTCTGTCTCTCTCTGTGTCTCTCTCTTTGCACACACACACACACACACACAAACACGTTCACATATGTATTTCTTGGTGGATGGATTGATGTAATAATAAAAATAGCATACTTTATAAATCTTTTTTTTTTTTTTTTTGGCAGAACCGGGGATTGAACTCAGACCCTTGCACTTGTCAGGGAAACACTTATTCCACTGAAAATCATACATACCAAGGAAGACAGGACATTTTGTGAAATGTGGTAGGGTATGATAAATTTTAGCTATAATTATTTTAATGGGATTTTATATTCATCAAATTTTTTGATTCAAACTATAAAAGTTAAGAAAGATAATGTACATTTTATTAGCTAAAATCACATCTTAGCTAATAAAACTGACATTTAATAACAAAATTTCCTAACTTGATTCCACATTATGTGTGAACACTGCAGGTTATTTTTATATTTCAGTTAATATTCTAAATTATATTCATTTTACTTTCCTTCTTCTTCTTTTATTTACTATTATTTTATTTTTTGTGTGTTCAGTACCAGGGAGTGAACTCAGGACCCTGTGCTTACCAGGCCAGCGCTTATTGTACTGAGCTATCTCCCCAGTCCCTTAATTTCCTTCTTCTTAAACAATTTCTTTGAAAGGCTCAGACAGAATAGTTAGGAGACTGAAAGAATATGGCTACAATGTATGCTAATTACTATATGTCAGCCAGCAATGCTTTCACATTTTGAAATAATTGTGCTGTTTCTATGTTATTTCCATTGCCTGCAAGTTTGGTTTGAATTCCCACATAAATTTCATTACACTTAATAATAATATTTGTTATTTTAGAACATAATTGATAGTTTATTTTTATATAGAAAATATTTTATTTTGGTTTTCTATCTATTCCTCTGTATTTTTTTTACAGTGTGAAATTCAAGCACAAATGAGTAAATAAAAGGAAGAACAAAGGGCCAGATAAATATCTCAGTGGATTAAAGTGCCTCAAAGCAGGCACAGGGGCCAGGGGTTCAATCCCTGGGCCTGCTGTGTGAGCCCTCCCCCCCAGGGGGGGCATACGGAGAAGACAACTGAGACTGGGCATTGCTCTCCTATAATTCCAGCTCTTGGGAGACTATTAACAGGTGGATCACTATGAGTCTGATCTGGTAGTGATACCCTGAACACCCTGTAGAGCCGTCCCTAAAAATGCAATAATAACAGTAATAATAACAGTAATAATAATAATAATATTAATAGAACAAATAGAAGACTATTTCTAGAAATTTGATGTGTGGCTTAAAATATACTTTTCACTTCTAATGGAGATACAACACTCTGGCCAATTTAGACAGAGTATATAATTGTAAGGCAGTTACAATCTCATGACAGTAGAGATAGCGGAGCCCTAAGGAGCTGAGAGGAGGAGGAAGTTAATGTAGTGACGTACAAAGAAGTGAGCCTTAAGGAGGCCGCATCAGGTGAGCTGTGGGAAGGTTCAAGGCTTGACAGACAGTGAGGAGCCAGTCAGCTTTTAATACTGTACTTTAAAAAATAGGAACATACCATATTTTATAGTTCTCTATACTGGCATTTAAATTTTTAGACGACACTTGGAGTGAGGGAAATTTCAGGGGATTATTCTCTCCGCTTTATTCCAGTATAAAGTGAGGTTCAGAAAACATGAGATTGTTCAAGATCACAGTGATTGAACTGCCAGAACTGAAATTAAAAATCATAAGGGTAATTCACTATTTTTCTCTCATACTCCATTTCTCTATGAATAATTAGCTCTCCTTGTGTACAATTTGGAAGATTAGTAGTGAGTTTGGAGTGCTAGACATTTTATAATCTCTGGTGTGTAGAATAAGTAACAAGCTGACATGGAGATAATCAATGAAATAAATGGCCAATTTTCTCAGTTTGGCATACAGTAAACAATTCTTAAAGTAGATTAATGTATATAATTTATTCTTATAGTGAAAACTTTAAGAAAGAAAGAAAATAACTAGCTTTTTCAGCCTTAGCAATTTTTATTCCTTTCTACTTTTCTTCTTCATATGTCATCTTACCTTGAAAATCAATAAAAAGGATTCTCTTTTAAATCCATTTATGTTCAGATTCAACTCTGAATTCAACAAGTGCTTCAAAAAGACAAACTAACCTAGTTTTCCAGACCCCATGAATTTGCTCTGCTGGATATAGATGCCATTTTAGATTCCTGTGTGTCCCAAAGCTTATTTCTGAACATAGTTTCTCTTTTTAATACAATCTCCATCTTTCTTCTCTTATCCTTGCTGACATTTCATTTCAATCAGGGTTGAGACCTCACCTTCAATCTATCCGAATCAACTTTTGATGGATATAGGTGGTTTGTTAATAGCGGTGGCACCTATTAGAGCCACGGTGGCAGCCGGCCTTTGATTTTCCCCTTACAGGTCATTGTTTATCTTATTCCTTTCTATTTTAGAGACTTCGGTGAATTTAAAAATACATTTAAAAGCCAATTTACCATTTTGAAAAGTGATCGCTTTCTTCTGTTGTTGTTGTTTTTGTTATAGGCAAGGACACAGTGTTATGTTTTGATGGAAGTTTTCCTGCTTTATTGTCTACTTACATCATCAGAGAAATGAAGAAGAATGTGCCCAGCATGTAAGTTATGCTCAGGAAGAATGTTTTTATTTTTGGAAGTTGCATTATTCTCTTAAGTTCAACAATGAAACTTCTGGTAAATAACTGCTTCTTAAAAATTTTAAGATACTTTTTTTTTTTCTTAAAATGATTACAATATAACCTTTTCTCAGTTAGAAAATGTTAACATAGGCCATTGCAGGAAAACTACTAAAATTTTTGAATTTAGAGAAAATAAGGAAAAGATCATTTTCAAGAATTCAAGATCAAATTCCAAGGCACCCTTCTTGTGGGAAATCAGTACAAAAGAACCAGATACAAATTACAGCACATCTTTTGTTTGTATATAGTCTGTTTTGGTTTTTACTGCCTGAATCTCTAAGTTTAATTTTAAATGATTAGTATGTATTTCCAGAAAGAACTATGTGATGAGATAAAATAAAGCATTAAAATATTTCAGAAAGGTTGCTCATATTTGTCAACTATTTTTAGTAACCATGCAAGTTAGTGAAATTGAACTCTCTTGATCTGTCACACTGTACCAATAACTTCATCATATTTCTTCCTAGGGCTGTGGCATATAAAAAAAGAGAACAGAGTGCTTCTCTAGCAAAGGATGTTATGTTCTTTCTCCTACACAAAACAACAAAATGGTGGTTTAATTAAGAGGCAGGCCAGCAGTATTGCCCTGAAGAGACAGGACCAGGAGAAAGCTTCGAGTGAGTGCATACCATTTCTATCCTAATCACATCTTATCCTGGAGCAAAATTACGTCTTCACTTGCTCCTGGCCCATGACCAGTGGTATCCACGGACTCTCGCGGCTGTGCGTGCGTCAGGGTTCCAGGGATGTTGCGGAGCTGAGGAGGAAGAGGCGGTTCTCAGGGCTGCGCGCACGCAGGTGCGGGCTTGGGGGAGCGAGCGGCCACTGCTCCTGGGGGCTGCTTTCATTGGGAAAAAAATTCTTCTTTTGACATGGGAGAGGCAATTTCAATATGTTGGTCCAGGATTTTACCAAGTGGACATATCCTAAATTCTTTTCTTTTCTTTCTTTTTTTTTTTTTTTTTTTGTCTTTTTGAGACAGGTCTCACTGTGCAGTTCAGGCTGGCCTTAAGCTCACTTTGTAGCTCAGGCTGGTCTCGAACTCACAACAATCCTCCTGCCTCAGCCTCCCAAGTGCTGGGATTATAGGCATGCGCCACCACGCCTGGCCGACATATCCTAAATTACGGAAGTGGGCTTAATTTGCTTGGCCTTAGATGCCTGATACAACTATTTTTTAATATTTAGAATTTTACCAGAAACCCTCATTTTCCCTGGGACTAGTGTGGGAGTGTGAACGAGCAGATAATTAAGAAGGTGACGCCTAAGAATGATTAAAGTGGGGTTAGGCGTTCTTTAAACAGGTATTTACTTCGCCCTTTCTGTTTTGGGTACGGACTTCAGAAAATCAAGGTAAGTTTTGCCATTAATTGTATTCTTAATTATACCTATTCCTTAGCTTCACTTCTATTATGTACTGTAGATAATTTTAGACGAGGAATATTTTCAAAATATATTTAGTAAAAGCAGTACAAAGACAAAGATAAATCACTGCCACAGGCCAATGGCTTAAACACACAAAGTGCTGCTGGAGTGGAAGTGTGAGGAGTTTGTGCATCAAAGTTTTTAGGATTTACTATTTTTAAGGAAAATGAGAAGAGAAAAATCTAACCTATATTGAAATAATATGTAAAACTGCAATTAGATTTCTTTTTTCCCCGGCTATGTACTGGGTATTAGTTCCAGGACCATCCAAATGTAAAATTACTATAAGTTGGAGACACTAACTTGCAGACTGAAATAAAATATAGAATTCCAAATCACATTATCTACATCTGTGTTTGCTTGCCTTCTGTCTCTCTTTCCCTTCTTTCTTTCCTTCCTTCCTTCCTTCCTTCCTTCCTTCCTTC
>PVKA01012930.1:0-56408 GCA_004027165.1 Ctenomys sociabilis | reverse complement strand
TTAACATCCAGTTTTCTTTTTATATTCTAACACATTTGTGGTGTGCGTGTGTGTGTGCGTGTGTGTGAGTGTGTGTGTGTGTGTGTGCTTATGTGTGTGTATTTTGGGAGAAATATTTCTAAGTCCAACTTTCATCAGGAAGTTGAAATACTGTAAGAGCAGCTAGATTTAGATGTGTGCTTTATAGATTTAGATTTCTGCCACCTGCCTGCACCTGAAGGAGGCAGGCAGAGAACAAGGGAAGCACTCCATGATGAGGCAAAATTTTGTCCTTAGCAGTTGTGGAAAAGCTTCTGGGGAGACATGAGGGCTCTGAGTCAGAAAGCACAGTGAAGGTGTGTGGATGGAGACCCCTGGCTGTAGTCCATTAACTCACCCAGGGCTCCCATTTTCTTGGGTTCTTTCAGAGACATTAATCTCTGTGAATGAGATTCTTTGCTATCAACTGGCAAAGTTAAGACAACTCTGTCTTTTGAATGCTTATGTTGGAAGGAGCAATGACATAAACTGTGATGTAGAAGGGTATATTTATACTACAGAAGGTACTGGCAAACCCACAACCTATGTTTACTAATGTGACCCCATAACCCACAAGTTCAACTTCTGGGTTTATGTTTTCACATTATATTTTCTCCTTCTCCTTCTCCTTCCTTCTACTTCTCCTCCTCCTTCTGTATTTTAGGGAAGGGTCTACTGGGTGTTCAGGATCTCACCACGAGATTGGACTCACAGTGTTCCACCTGTTTACAGCTTCCCAAGAGCTGGGATTACAGGCATGTGCCATAATGCACAGTCTCAATTGCCTTCTCAGTGTGCCCCACCGGCAGGGCTGGCATGGCAGGCCTGGGGATCGAACTCCCGGCCCTTGCACCTTCTTGCAGGTGTCTTAATCAGCTGAGCAATTTGGCTGGCCTTGTATTGGCCCTGTATTTTTTCTATTATATGATACACAATAGATTTAGTGCCAGGGACAGAGACATTTCTAGTATGATTCTTGGCATATATATATATATATATATATATATATATATATATATATATATATATATATATAATAAAGTGGTGGTTGCAGCAGGGTATGATTGGTGTTATCAGGTGTTAAAGAAGCATGTCTTATCTAAAATGGGATCTGTGTTGTGTGAGGCCATGTTATAGAGGATAAAACATAAAAGACTTTCTGACAGAATCAGGCAGAAAAATGGATAAAGACATTTCACCCAGAAAGCCTCAGGGTAGCATGACAGACCCTTCATCTATTTGTCAGCAAAACCCCGCTTTACGCCTGATGTCCTATTACAATTATTAATACCAGGCGCCTTACCTCTCAGAAGTGTCTTCATCTGGGGGTGCGTTATGTGTATGTGGCCCAGCTACTTAAGGGCAGGGACGCAGAGCTGTGATCAAATAGCATATTTTGAGAAATGCCAGGAATTGATCCTGACTAGAATTCAGGATGAAATGTGGGAATTGTGGAAGGTAGAGAGTCTGGGGATTTAGTGGTAGTGGCCTTTCTCTCCTGCCTCAGGGGTCTTATGGTTCATTTTAAAGATGATGGAGTATCACTAAAAGATTTTGAGGAAGAGGTAGAGTTCAGTTGCATTGTGCTTTGAAAAGTGCCCTCGTGTTAGCAGAATGTGCTTAGCTTGCAAGATCAGACACAGAATCCTTCTTTCAACACCTATTTTTCATATCCCCAGTAGAACAGGTTATGTAAAATCCCTGCCCAGGTGGCATTTTTATTGCTATTAACATTGAAGGTCATGCAAATGTAAGGGCATAACCCAGTAACAGGTGTCAGAGTAAGGGCATAACCCAGTAATAGGTGTCAGAGTTCGGTGGCAGCTTTTAAACTAGATGACCAGGGAAAAACTCCAGTTACAGGTGTGAGGAAGGAAGTTAGCTGCTGGTATGTGTGAGTGTCCCTGGAACTGGAGGGACCAGCTGGGTTAAAGGCCCTGATGTGAGGAGGTGGTTATGACTGGGAATCCATACCTGGTGTACTTGGGACTGGAAGAGGAAGGGGAGGAAAGGATGGAAAGGGTGTGGGGGGCACTGGTGAGCTCTTAGGGCATTCCAGGTTATTTTGAGAATTTGAGTTCTAGGTCAAGTGACATGGGAAACCATTGAAATGGTAAGGACCGAGATGCCATAGCTTTTATTGGGACTTCTGACTTACTGTTTGGCAAACAAACTGTAGAAAGCAGAGTGGTCCTAGAAAGACAACTTAGAAAATAAAAAAGAGCACTTAGAATAGAATTACAGCACTTCTGATCAGAGATAATGTGTGGGCACATGTATATTAGGCAAGCAGAAAAGGTGTAAGATGTAGATTTGAAAGACTATAATCAGATGGATAGAGCTGAAGCCAAAAAATATAAAAGTAAAAGAAAGACATAATTTTAAAGAATGAGGTTGTGTTCTGTAAGTATAAACTAATTTTGGAGACTTATGAGCCATAAAAATACTTTGAACAACTGTTACAAGAGATATAGAGAATAATTGGCAGAGTATGTTAAAAATAGATTTTAATTACTCTCAGTTCAAGATATGCTGAATATAAAACATCATTAAATGTATTAGGAGAAACACTTTGTCCCTCAAATACAAAGACAATAAAATAAGGTTGATAATTACCAGTTATGTGAAACAGCATTTTATCAATAAAAAGTCCAGAGAGAAGCAACAAAGTAGGAAAATTTATTTATTTTTATTCTTTTCTTTTTTTTTTTTTTTTTGTGGAACTGGGGATTGAACTTAGACCCTGACACTTGCCAGGGAAGTGCTTATTCCACTGAGCTATCTTCCTGGCCTCAGGAAAATTTATGCATAATAGGGATCACAAACAAAAGAATCGTCTCTACTGTATCAAAAGAAGTCATGATTTGATGCAAAAATAATAGAAAAATAGGCAAATGTTATAAAAAAGTTAACAAAAATCATATCGAATTGACCTTTAAACATATATAAATATTCTGGATTCTGCTCATAAGAATAAAGAAAAATTTAAGCTATATTGAGATTTTGCTTATCATCTATCATACTGGCAAAAATTAAACTGGCAAAAATTCAACCAGTTTTCTTTGGCATGCATAATTGTGATTCTACAGCCCATTTAAATATATTAAAATATATTTTGTAGATTCAAGGCTTCTTAGTTGAAAGGGAGGACCTAGAAGGAGTATTCAGTAAGGATACCTGAAGACAATAATTGAAATAAGGATGAAGATAATGATACCTCTATTATATAATAATTTTATACCTAGAATTCGCTGACAAAGGAAATCGGGAGTGTATGGCACATGCAGAAACCCCAACTGTGTGAGGTGACTATAGGTTAATTAACTTGACTGTGGTAATCACAATGTACGTGTGTACACTGCGTAGAAAAGAATCATGTTCTAAATATACGTAATTTCTTTACACCTATCGATGAAATGAAGAGAAAGAGAAGAACACGCAGGAAAGGCTCACTGGGGAGGAATCTTAGCACGAAGGGAGTGAAGGGTAATGACTTTCTCTATTACTTTGATTTCGGCAGCGGCAGCAGTGAACTCTACAGGGAAGCTAGTCTCAAACTTAAAGAGTGACACACAGGACATGCAGTGATATTTACTTTCTGACCGCAGAGCTTCTCCACTGCTCTAGGGCACCATCTGTGCTTCGGTCCCTGAGGGAAGAATTAATACTCCAGGGTGCCCTCACTCTGTGGGGGGCGAGCGAGGATGTATTAGCCTGTTAGGCAGCCCCCTGTGAAAAGTTTCACCCACACTTCGGGGTTCTTCCTATAGCGACGACACCCACGGGCACATGTACTTTCCATTTCCTTGGCTTCCTTTTCCACCTGGTCAGCGTAGGTGGTATCACTTTCCAAATAAATGATTGTACCTTTAGCATTGCTTCCAGCATGGTGGGAGAAACCATTACATCTCATCTTTAAATAAATGGACTTCTAAATGTCCCTTTTTCTTCATGTGGAAAACCAGTTTTCTTTGGTTAGAACACAAAGAATTTATATTAAGCTTTTTATTTTTGTTCAAATTCCTTATAACTATGGACATTTCAGAAGGATTTTGGTTTCACTTGTTGGGGTCAAATATATCCATTGGTAGTGGCAAGAAGGAGTGTTTCATCTTCAGCTCTGATTTAATTATTTTGTAACCAGTCATCACTTTTAATGCTTATTTTAAAATTCTGAGGCTATTACTCTTTCAGAATATATTAAACATCAATTTTCTTCATTTTAAGTGGATAATTTTGAGATGCATTTTATCTATTTTCATGTAAAAACTTTCCTTCCTTCCTTCCTTCCTTCCTTCCTTCCTTCCTTCCTTCCTTCCTTCCTTCCTTCCTTCCTTTCTTCCTTCCTTCCATCCTTCCTTCTTTCCTTTCTTCTTTTTCCTACTTCTTACTCCCTTCCTCTTTCTCCTCCTTCCCTTCCTACTTGTTTTCTGGACAATATCAGGCATCAAAACCAGGGAATAGCTCTTCCATTTATCTCAAGATTTGAAATTTTAGAATCAACATTCTCAGACTCTTTCAGTATCAGAAGTCTGCTTTAGATTCTACTGACAACCACCTTTGAAGATTTGGAAGGCAGCAGCTGAGCAGAAATCTGGGTGCCATTACCTCAGGGTCAGATGTGCACATCATGGCACCAGATAGGCATGAAGTGGTGCTCCTGGCGCTCAGGTATCTTCCTGTGGACCAGCTGTTTTGAGGCTCTGGGGCCCAAGAGTAGTTACACTGAAGTTTCTTTGACTCTCACATCCCTTTGCTCCTGGAAAGCCAGTAGCCCTTTTTTCTCACGTCTGTGCTCCAAGGCTTTTCAATACTTTCAGAGTTTTGCAACTCCCTTTATTAAATCACCTCTACTTGACCATACTGTTCTTTCTCCAAACTGTCTTGATTATTAGTAAGTTGATCTGAATTAGTGTGGCTGTTTGGATTATGTTCTCTGCTTTGCTTTGGTCACTAGGGATGGAATGATCTCACTTATATCAGGGTTGAATGTGTCCCTCAAGTTTATTTATCTTTAGTTCCATTCCTCAGGAATTTTTGTAACTAAAGTGTCTGAAAACTACCGCCCATGGGCTCAAAGTAGCCATGATCACTTGCAAATATATTATGTATAGCTGGATTTTTATTTTAATTTTAATTTCAACTATGCAGGAGAGCTACACAGTTACAGTGGAGATATATGAGCTTCCAACTGAAGATACCTATAGCCTGAATCTTCACAGCAAAAGTATGGCTTCTGTTCTAGACAAGTCAGTTTTGTTTCTGTGTTGTACATTACACAGTGTATGTAATGGGTTTGTTCGTTGCATCACATACTGTGTCTTCTCTCTGCTTCTGCCTAGTGGTATGACTATATAAGATTTGCTCTTTTAAAACAATCATTGATCATTGGTACAATAATGCAGAAAAGGTCTTCAGAGCATTGTATTAATTACTATTCTATTTCTGGGACACAGCACCCAACATCTATATTTTAAAGGAGGAAACATTCACTTGGACTCATGATGTGCAGGGGTTTCAGCGCATAGCAGGCGGGCTCCCAGGCAATGTGGAATGGCAGAAGGGTGTGGCAGAGAAGGCTTGCTCATGGCCTGACAGCAGGAAGCAGAGAGGTCATGAAAGGAGGGGGGGACTTTTTCAGGCCACGCCCCCATCGACCCACCTTCTCCAACCAGGTTTCACCTTCCAACACCTCAGTCAGCTAAAATCTCATCAATGGAAGAATTCCATGATGAGTATCACACTATATTATCCAATCATCTCAAAAAGCTGCATCTGTGAGCAAAAGAAGCATTGAGGGGATGAGGGAGTGGGGGCACTGAAGCATAAACCATGTGAAGATTTTCATTTGGCTTCATAGATTATGTCTATGGATTAGTTCCCTGCTTTCTTAACCCCTGAAAACCACCATCCACTTATGTAATTAATGAGTTTGTAGTTGATTCTTCTATATTTATTTGGTGGATTTATATACTAGTTGTCTTATATAAATTTTATGTATATATATATATATATATATATAATTTTATTACACATTTTACAAAACACAAAAGGTGACATCCTAAAAAACAAAAAACTTACTATTGGTACTAGTTACTACAGATTTGCTGTGATACTGTACACAAGAAAGAAATTATTAAATATTGGGGAACATTCAATATCAGAAAATTTCAAGTCTAACTCTATGTAGTAGCTCCTCAAAATGTTATACCTTTTTAGAAAGTCTTTTCCTAAAATAATTTATTAACTACACAAAAATCTATGCATTTTTTTTTTTTTTTGGCAGAACTGGGGACTGAACTCAGAAACTTATGCTTGCCAAGGAAGTGCTATATTCCACTGAGCCATCTCCCCAGCCCCCTTTTATGTGGAAGCTAGCATTGAGCTGTACCAAGCATAATGTGTTAATTTTCACCCAGACATTGCGTACTATTGATTTTCTTTTCTAAGTCTGAATATTGTTTCATTTTCTTACCCATTCATTTGCTGATTACAAGTAGGCTGTTTGGATATCGTGGCTATATTGCAAATGATCCTGCAGTGAGGTGTTATTGCTATATATTCTTAGGAATGTTCATAATGTCTCCTTGAGTTTCAGTTTCAAAGATGCCTTTGAGTACATAGAAGTGAGTTCCTATAGTATTTCTGTTTAACAGTGTTGAAGACCTTCCATGCTATTCTACATCTGTGTAAATGATATGTAAGGATTTTTGTTTCCCACAGTCCCCTTTTCCTTGAAAACACTTTGCTAACATGTCCATCCTGACAAATATCCTGAGTTAACATCATATAATCAGTTTCATTTTCCTAATAGCCTGCAATATTCATCTTTATATATGCTTATTGGCCTTTTTTTTTTTTTTTTTTTTCATTTTATGTATTTGGTATAGGAGCTCACTATAAAGCCTGGGTTTGTAGTGATCTTGTTTTC
Source organism: Ctenomys sociabilis (assembly GCA_004027165.1). NCBI lineage: Eukaryota > Metazoa > Chordata > Mammalia > Rodentia > Ctenomyidae > Ctenomys > Ctenomys sociabilis. The sequence continues at coordinate 49,459 of PVKA01012930.1, read as the reverse complement.
CGCCTCCCCAGTTCTGGTATTACAGGCGTGTGCCACCACGCCCACACTCAGTCATCTACTGTGTGTGCCCTGGGGACAGGGCTGGCACAGCATGTGGGACAGGGGTTGCAACCTTGGTCCTTGTGCTTGACACAGCAGGTGCTTAGTCCACTGAGCTATCTCACCTTATTAGCCATGTTTATGTCTGTTTGGAGAAATGCCTGTTCTTAGCCTACTTTTGAATGTAGCCTATTTTTTTCTATTGAGTTGTAAAAACACATATATTGAAGATTCTTAATCTAATTATCAAATAAGTATTTCACAAGTGTTTTTTACATTCTACTGATTAATGTTCAGTCTTTCAGTTGGAGGCACAGTGATTTTTTAGTTTTATGTACTCTCATTTATTTTTATTTTTGTTACCTATGCTTTTGCGTTTGCATCCATTAAATAATTGCAAATTCAGATTGATTTATCGTTCCCCTTTGTTTTCTCTGGGGCGTGAGATTTTTAAAACTTATGTTTCTGACTCCCATGTGTCATTTGATTTGGGTGCACCTGCTGTCAAATGGGGTTCCACTCTCATTCTTCTGCATGTAGATACCAAGTTCTTCCAGCATTGCTCACTGATGAGAGTATGCTGTGCTCATAAATGGTAGACAGGGAGTAGCTGGACTTATTTATATATTCTCTATTGTGTTTTGTAGGTCTTTGAACCTTAAGTCACATTGAAAAAGAAAAAAAAAAGCTAGAAGCATTGAAAGTTCTGATTTCAAAGTATTTTAAAAATTTACAATTATGGAAAATTCAGTGTTAGCATAGGCAGACATAAAAGCCAATGGACAGAGAGACAGCAGAGGAATAAATGTACTAAAAAATTGAACTGAATTTTTTTAAAAGATGTATTTCATTGTTGTATGGTCTCATTATGCAGCTCAGACTTGTGATGAATCTCCTGCTTTCAGCTTCCTCAGTGCTGGGATTGCAGACTTGTGCCACTATGCCCAGATCTGGCTGGCTCAGCCTGTCCTGGGGGAGGGGCTGGCATGGCACGCAGTGCCGGGGATTGAACTGTGGTCCCTACACTTGCCTAAGCTTCCCTAAGCAGGCACTTTAGCTCACTGAGCTATCTTGTGGGCCCTCGAGTGGAAAACTTAGTAATGGAAAAATCCTGCTATCTTACAAGCTACAGATACTTGACCCAGGATTTATTAGGAATGGAGAATTAAGTCCAGAGGGAAGGAATCTCCAAAGTGCAACTTGAAAAAGTTCTGATACAAATAATGATGATATTAAAATTTGCTAAGTTTGCCGGAGGTACAAGGCCTTGCACCAAAGTGCTTCCCAGGCATGAGGTCACGCAACCCTCACATCATGAGGACATAATCACAATTTCACCGAGAAAAAGAGAAGGGAAAGTGATTATGTTTATTAAGGCTGTTTTGCAAATCTTTCAAATCAAACCCTGGTCAGACCTGAACTCTTCAGTCTGCTATTGATTATTAAAATACTCTAATGAACAACCAATGATTTCATAGATCAGTTTTCTATCCTACCACATGATATTTTATAACATTTCACACTGAGTCTGAAAATAAGGTTCAACTACTCATCACTTTCAGTCATACTCCTGGCAGGAATGAAATTCTCTGGGTAGTGCTAGTGGCTCTTCTTCATTCTGTCATCCTACTTCCAAAACTGCGGGCTCAGTGTGATCCCCTAAAGCACCTGCAAGAGTGTGTAAATTTTCCATCCTAATGTGGTCTTGGTGAGAACTCTGCTCAGCATCCTCCACGCATTACAGATCAAGCTGGTAGTGTGAGGTGAGTACATGCATCTCATTAGAACAAATGCCACCAATCATGAGAGCATGAATCATAAGCTCTACTGTCAATTCTCAGATTCTAGCTACATGTGCTGAATTTTACTAAGTCAATAATAATTAAAACAAAAAACATATTTTTTCTGAAAGTAAAAGATTAATTTCTACACTTGACACCTTAGATCACTTAATATGAAATTCAGGAAATCAGGGCAAAGGTTGTCTTAGTTTCCTGGCTGGAAAGGATTCCCTTCGTGGGACATGGATATTTTTTGTAGTGTCTTACAAGAAAAATTATCATAATTGTGAAGCAAGCAGAGAACTTGTAGATAGAGTGTCCACACTTTGAGAATAATCACATAAACATACTAACTTTTCTAAATTGTCACCTTCTCAGGATATGAAGACATTAGGAGTGCAACTGAAAGCAGGTAAGTTAACCCCAAATTTGGTAAACTTCAAGCTAGCTGCCATGTCATGTTAAATACATACCAGCTTACACAGTTTAAAGAAATGTTGCCAAGAGTGTATACCAAGGGATTTTTTTGGACCATTGGATGAAGGAGAAAGTTATAGAAATGTTTGGAAAGCTGGGCGTGGTGGCACATACCCATAATCCCAGTACTCGGGAGGCTGAGGCAGGAGGATTGTTGTGAGTTTGAGACCAGCCTGAGCTACAAAGTGAGTTTAAGGCCAGCCTGAACTGCATAGTGAGACCCTGTCTCAAAATGACAAAAAAAAAAAAAAAAAAAAAAAAGAAAGAAATGTTTGGAAACCGTTATCCTAAGGAATTATTTTTAGATATCTGTGCAATGAATGAAGTATTTACAGTGAATTTACTTCAGCCATCTGGAAAATGTATTATCTCAAAATACTTAACTTTTATGGAAGCTTATACATATTGTACACAATTTTGTCACACTATATACAATGGGCCATTTTAGGCACATGATTTAAGTCACAAAACTTGTCTTTATTATCCAATAGCATTGCTCTTCAAAACAATTGAGATCAAATTATCAGTATCCAGGGCCATAAACTCTCACTTTGTGTGAAAAAGGAAAAAGAAAAAAGGCTTTTTACATGACTCCTAAACCCTTAGCGTCTTCTATTAACTAATGTGTAGGAAAGATGGACACTTAATTTTGTCCTATTACAATGAGTCACAGCATAGGAAAAATGTCAGAATTCCAAAAGATGAATTTCATTTGATTAGGCAGATAGTCCTTCATCTTAATTGTCCTTGACATCTTCTGCATTAGGCTATGAGTGTCTTTAGAGAAGAAAGAGGACTCATTTCCTTTTAAGAGCATTTTATTGACAGTGACATGCTACTGTCACTATCCGAAGATCCTAAAAACTTTTTTGAAAAAATCTAGGAAAATAACAGAAACTCTGGTGTAAGTGAGAATCAGCTTTGCAAAGCCACATTCCCTGTCAGATAACTACTAAAGTGTTCTTCCTCAGTGCATGTAGTGTGAGGTGAGTACATGCATCTCATTAGAACAAATGACACAATCATATTCAACAACATTTTCTTTTTATTCATGTATTTATCATTAATTTTTTAAAACACATTTGGTCGTTGCAGGATTGCACTATGCAGCCAGACTTGTAGTGATCCTGCTGTTTTCAGCCTCCTCAGCACCAGGATTATAGGTATGCACCACTATGCCTGGATTCCATGGCCAGCTCAGCACACCTGGGGTTGAGGCTCGCCCAGCATCTGGCACCGGGGATGGAATCCTGGTCCCTGTACTTGTCTAAGCAGGTGCCTAATCTGCTGAGCTATCTCATGGGCCTCAACATTTTCCTTTTTTTTCCATAATTGTATTGAAAAACAAATAGCAATGAGACAGTTTCAAATCAAATTAGTAGGACAGTTTCAATACTTAATACATTGCATATTGCTTTCTTAGTGGTTAATTGTTGCACAAGATGCAGGCATGACATTCTATTTACAAACACTGTTAGAAGAGATCCCTCTATTCATTGAATTAAGAGAATGTAGCTGTATATATATCTTAACTATTTTGAATCTACAGATACAAAATGGTCATTCAAGTGTATCCCCTTTTTTGTTTAGTTTTGTCATTTAAATATTATGGGTGTGTGAATTCAGCAAAATATTGCAAAATAGTCCAGTAGTCCATAGTAGTATTGGGTTTTCTGTAGGTCTGGCAATGTCAGAAGTTGCTGACTTGAGTCGTTTACAGCTCAGCATAATAATATGACTTAATTTCTTATACTTTGTTTTTATACTTTTCTGCTGAACATTTTCTTAAATACATGTGAAATATAACTTGTAGTTGTCAAATTTAAAATATAGATTATAATTTCAAGTGAGATAACTGCACACGTGTTATGGTTAAGATTCGACTTGCACTGATCTCAGCATAGGAAATATTCAAGTGTCCCGCATAATCATGGTCATTCATGAGTCGGAGACAGCATGAGCTAGGAGGGTGACACAGGAGCACATAATGTTCCTCTCACAGCTGTTTAAGATCCCTGTTAATGAGATTATAGAGGAAAACATAATTAATGGAAAGCAACTGAGAATAGATAAAGGGTAACCGTTTTTATTAGTGACCTGAGTAAGCTAAGTTTAAAAATCATCAGAAGATGCGTGAAGATGGTCGAAGAACAGGGAGGATCAGTCAGGCAATGACCCTTGGAAATTGGAACAGTCGTCTGAAGCAATGGACAGCAAGGGAGGGGCTTGAAAGATAGAGTTTGATATTTCCTTGAGTTAGACAAATGTACTAGTAACGGGAGCTGGGAGAGAAGACAGATATATGTTAGCTTTTTATATAAAAAATTGAGGGAGAACCGCGATAAGATGGAGAGCTGTGAGAACAACACTGAGATGCGCTTGCTGTCAGTGCAAGAAACTTAAAGGCCATTTTCTTAGTCCTCTTCCTGCTTTTATTTCACCCTATCCTGTATAATTTTTCTGGTTCAGAGACTAATTGTCTTGTACCTGTGTCTTTCTCATCAGTCAGGGTCTGTTTTGGGACTTTCATTTTCCTTAATTCACATGCTTTAAACCAGAATTAACTCTCCCCGTTTTATTGCAGGCACCTTTGAAGCCGGTCTCCTACCAATGTGAGCATGCGCCTGAGTTTTGTTTGGTCTTCCCACTGCTCATCCTCACCTCCAGGTGTTTCTTGTTGGCACGTTTCCTAGGCAACCATTTCACATGATGTTCCAAGAAATGCGGGTTACCAAGTGACTTGTACCTCCTCCTTACTTCTTGCTGCTGAACTTGAGTAGTTTTCAAATTATTTATATATTTATTTTCTTACTTATTTCTTACAGGGTCTTGCTATGCAGTTCAGAATCGTACTGATCCTCCTGACTCAGCCTCTCCAGCGCTGGAATTATAGATGTGTGACACCACATCCAGTTTTTGGGTTGGCACAGTGGTGAGATTTCAGGGCCAGCATATGGTACTAGGGATCAAAACAGAGTCCTTGAGCTTGCCAGAAAGGATCTTAGACTGCTGAGCTGTCTCCCCAGCCCCTGAACTTGAGTTTCTTTTATGGTCAAACCATATCAAAATGACAAGGTTGTTTCTTGTCCAAACTTATTCCTCTCACCCTGCTAGAATAAGCTTTAATTTTGCTTCGTTCAGAAATATCACTTCAGTAGTCCAGGCCCTAATTGGAGTTCCTAAACTCTTGAAATGGAAGAAACTTTTGGAAATTTTCAGCAACAGATTTACCTTTAGGTATAAATGGACATGAAATCCAAGTTTCCAATGAGTTATACTCATGAGGTAGTGGAAGACTGCCCTTCTTCTTCGTAATTTCTGATATTTTTCTCTACTTAGTTGGTAAAGGAGACTACATAATCTGTAAGGCAAACCCAGAAATTGCACTCAGATTTGGGCTTGAAATGATTTGCTTCCTTACTCTTATAAAAGTTCACTTTCTGATTTCTATCTATCTATCTATCTATCTATCTATCTATCTATCTATCTATCATCTATCTATCTATCTATCTATCTATCTATCTATCTATCTATCTATCTATCTATCTATCATCTATCTATCTATCTATCTATCATCTATCTATCATCTATCTATCTATCTATCTATCTATCTATCTATCTATCTATCTATCGTGTGTGTGTCTGTGTGTCTGTGTGTGTGTTACTTGAACCAAGGACCTTGTAAATATTTAAGAAATGTGTAGATTCACACTTTATAAGCATTTATATCAAATCTTTAAAAACAGTGAATTCTCAGCCTTTGTTGGCTATTTTGTGTCGGAGTCCTTCTGCACCTAGAACAACAGTGTGTGTGAACTAATTCATGTCTGCATGATGGCAACATTGGCAGAGGGCACTTAGGTGATATTAACTCTGTCACAGAGAATTATTGTGGCTAATTTCACAAAGTGCTTCTTTTTCCTTTTTTTTTTTTTTTCACATATTTGGTACAAGTCTCACTATGCAGATCAGACTTATAGTGATCCTCCCATTTTCAGCCTCCCCAGCACTGGGGTTACAGGGGCATACCACCATGCCCGGATTAGGTCACCAGCTCAGCACACCTAAGGGTGAGGCCGGCCTGGCACGTGGTGCCGAGGGTCAAACCCCAGTCCCTGTGCTTGCCTGAGCAGCTTCCTTGAGGAATAGAAAAGAGAATAAGCACTCACAATTGCATCAAGGACCTCTGTGTCTTCCTCAGGCTCTATATCCTGCCGTTGTCTCTGTATCCATGGTTTCGGACCAGCAGATGCTTCTTCTTCCTTAGTAGGCAGGGCCTCTCCTCTGTGTGTGGTGCTTTGTCTTTGCTCCCCAGCTCACAGTAATGGGTCTGCATTTCACAAAGCTCAATCCTGAAGCCTTTCCCTGTAGGGCCCATTAATCAAAATATTAATCATTTTTATTCTTCTTCCTTGGTTTTTTCCAATTTCTTTTCATCACGACTCAGTTAGGGATATCTAAATGAAACCCACTATACTAATAAATATTTGACCACTGCTGAAGTGAAGAAGAAAATGTTCTGTGTGATTTATATAGTCACTGCTAGCCCAAAATCTTCTTTGTTAAAGATTAGGGAGAGTGGATGATTTGAATTCTTACAGGGGTCAAAATCAATGTGTTTTTTATCCAGGCTGGAATAGTGCCATTATTCCCACTTTTAAAGAAAATGTAACATAAAAGCATAAGCATTAACAAGTAAAAGACGAAGAAAGCAAATGCTAGTGCCAAGAATCATGAAAGAAGCTGAAGAATTTCTGGTGCATTGTTATTGGTTAGTGGGCTTATTATGTTCAAACAGGCCACATTAAATTCTCTGTATATCTGAGGCCAATTTTTTATTGTTGTTTTCCTGGCTGTAGACCACTTGGGCCATTCTTCAGTTATTAAACATAATTGATGTAGTTTTTTTTGTAATTGTTCCACATAGAGCTCCTTGGTACAATTTTTTACTGTGAAAATAAAATCCTCAATTTCTAGTTTTCTCCCAAACATCCATTCATCTTGAGACTTAGCCACAGAAGGATATATTTGGCCAATTTGCTCTTCTTGTCTTGTCTACCACATGAAAACATTACGAGGTTGGTAATTGTGTGTGTTTTGTCCCAGCTCATTGAACAATGCAACAGCTCAATAAACAGTTGAAGAATGAAGATGAGAATGTGTTTCTGGTGTTGGTGACTGCCATGACTCATGAAACTTCCGCCCCCATGCCCCATTCTTCTTGAACAACATTTCAGTACAGTTTCAGGGATCTGCTCTTCTTTCTGACCCAAATATCACTCTCTCTAGGCTTTGCCTTGCATGCTTTGTGCCCATTTAATCATCTGATTATTTTTATTTTTTAGGGAGGGTCTACAGAGTGTTTAGGGTTTCGCTACCAGAACAGACTCATAGTAATCCGCCTGCTTACAGCCTCCCAAGAGCTGGGATTGCAGGTGTGCACCACCACACCCAGTCTGAATTGTCATATCAGCCTGCCCTGGTGGCTGAGGAATTGAACCCCTAGACCCTGTAAATTGAACCCCAGGTCCCTGTGCCTGCTTGTAGGTGCTTTAATCCTCTGAGTTATTGGCCAGCCCTCATCTGATTTATTGAAATTGGTTCTGACCTCCCTTTGGGTTCAGAACTTTTCTCATGCTATCAGAATAATTACAATTCTAAAATTGAAGGATGACAGTGGCATACACCCAGCTTAACACTTCCAGCATATTTGAGCTTAATAAGACTCAGGGTGAGCATCCGGTATGCCCCATTTCGATACTGGGCTCTTGGTGCACTAACATGTGCTTTGAGCATAGGAGCACCATTGTACTGAGTACATGGCTTTGGGCTTTGAATCTTACTGTCTCGCTAGGTTAACATGCAATGACTTATTTACCTTTGCTTTTCTTAATTGATTATATTAATTTCAATTAATATTGCTATGCTTTTGCAGCAACATTTAACTCTTGCTTCTTCCACATTTTGGTTCATACGACTTTCAAGAATTCATATTCTGGCATGGTCTTGTACTCTACTAGCTGGTTTTTGCACGTTTTTGTGCTCCTACCTATTCTGATGCTTTGCCTGTCCAACATTAAATATTTATCAATATCAAGGCTTAGATAGAAACTTCAGTTTCACTGAATTCTATAGAAGCTCTAGTTTCCATGAATTCTGTCTCCACAAAAATAAAGATTCCATATCTCCATCATGACAGAGCTAAAGAAAAATGGTTTCTCTTGTCCCTTTCTGTCTGTGCTGAGGACTCACCAAGTCATACTGCTGTGAGCCATTTCAGGTAAGCTCTAGATAACTCCTTCTGGGCAGCTCCTAGGCACATTACACAAAACACTTAAACACGTTCTTCTCTAACCTGTTTTCCCCCTCACTGCAAACTTTTAGGAATGCAATAATGCCATTTCAGAGGCTTAATCAAAAAACTTTGACATTTTGTTTTTATTTGGCTCTTGCAAGGACTGATTCTGTGAGCACCAGTACATTTCTAATCACCAGTAAACCTCTATTCCAATTACTAGCCTCTTACCCAGAGTTATCTGTTGAAAATTCAAATCTCTTTTGCCCCTACACTGAACTTCCCAAGGACACACTTATTCTACTGAGCCATGTCCCCAGCCCCCCTCCACTTCTCAAATCCTTTTTTTTTTTTTTACTTCTCTTAGGTTAAAAGAAAATGTGACCAAGATTATAAGACCTACCTTTGATGCTTCATTATATGAATCTTTTCTTTTCACTGTCTGTCCCAAAAACCTCCTGTCACTTCCTGCAGGACAATGATGACATTGTTCTCTTGTATGTCTTCATCCGGTACCGATGCAGCTATACCTGATTAAGTTCCTTAAACAAACTATGACTTTTTTAAAGGTAGGGCATATCCAACACAGCATTTGGAATTTGCTGAATGTTTTTAAAATATTGGTTGAATAATTGTAAGATCAAAACTGGAATACTGGGCCAGGGAGGTAGCTCAGTAGAATAAATGCTTGCCTGGCAAGTTCAGGGTCCTCATTTCAATCCCTGCTACCAAAAAAAAAAACCTTGAGTGTTCAAAAAGATAGTGCAAGGCTGGGGAGATAACTCAGTAGTCCAAGCATCGACCTGCAAGGATCCAGGTTTGGTCACTGTTACTGTATGCCATGCCAGCCCTATGCTATGCTGGATCTGAGCTGCATTGCAAGACTCTGAACCAAACGAATAAATCAATCAATCGTCAATCAATCAATCAATATTATGACTAGAATTTTTAAGCCCAAAAGACACAATGTAAATGCTTTTTATTTTGAGAAAGGTCTCACTGAAGAAAAAGAAATATTTCCATTACGATTATCCTCATTGTTGTTAATGTCTTTCATTTGTCTACAGCTATGTTAAGGTATTGATACCGTTTGGTATAATTATTGAAATAAATCCAGTGAGTAGGTACTATTTTTGCTACCACATAAAAAGTGGTGAAACTAATGTTCAAGGAGGGTAAGTGTCTTCCCACTTATATCAAATGTATATTAATATTTAAAGCTAAAACATGAATATTTCACTACACAGTTCTTGTCCAATATCTGAGCAATGCTTTTGCAAACTCAGGGAGTCTTTGGGTTATTTATCAGCTTAAATTCTCTTTCTCTTCATTCTTCTCCAGTGGCAGAGAACAAATCGCAGTATAGTCCTTCCTTCCTTCCTTCTACCTTCTCTCCCATCTTTTCTTCTTTCCTCCCTCCCTCCCTCTTATCCTTTCCTTTTCTCCACTCCTGTTAAATAAGAATTTCTTTATTTAATATTTTTTTGCAGATGTTTCACTATGGACTTAGAATAAATTACTTTAGAAGTCTCTAATTCAAGTTTCACTTCCAATGCCACTTCTCAAACTCCACATTTTTTATTCATAAGTCTAGAGATTTTTTTATTAGAATCTCATTTTTTTAAAGTTAAAACCATGCTTTAAAATGTCCATTTGGTTACGTTTAACCAATGGTTACTTAGAGTAAATCCTACCTGATTTTCTCTCAACTTCTCATGAATTTCCTGTATCTGCGCTCTGAGTTTTTCTCAAACCACTGTTTCTCCTTTTCACTGTATTGCATATATACAATTTTTCCCTTTCATCTCCCTTGTGCTTGTGGAAATTCTATTCCCTTTGCCTGAAATATATTCAAAAGCCTTTGACATAACTTAATTCTTCTCTTCCCTGGGTCTCAAATGAAATGTCTTTCAGAGTAATCTTTTCTGAATACAAAGCTAGTTAGGATCCCTATGTTCTAGAATTCGAGGTTGTCCTCAAATTCAAGCCTTAGTTTTATTTTTGCTACCATAGCTATGCATATTTTTAGCTGTTCACTTATTTATTAACTGCTCCACATTGGAACACTTCAACTTGTAGTGGATTGAAGCTATGTCTGTTACTCTTACTGTACTGTACAGTTGTTTAACACTACCTCTGGCTAATATGCATTGGTTGAATGAATAAATGTTATGGATTCTCTGCATAGAGGTTCAGGGGATAGTCTTTGGTCTTATTTGTAACCCTAGTGTGAACAAGATCTGATGTTTGTTAAGAAACAACTTTGGCTCCTTCTTCCTGCACATACAAGTGTGATGACAGACCAGCCCTGAGCCTCAGAGTCTGCTGCTAGTTTTCAGAGTCCTGGTTTTGCTCTTTTTCACATAACAGGAGTAAGCGTCAGGAAACAGCATGGTACCCTGCACTCATTGGCATGTCATATGCTGGACAGATGGGCTGCATGGCACCCGACTGTCTCTGACATTCAGTGGACTTCCAGGCTACTGCCAGGAGCCCACATAAAATTCGTCTTTTGATATAATTGTTGCACTGAAATCTGGAAGAACTCAAACAACAATATAACTCTAGACACTGTACTGCAAGCTTCATGATGTTACTCTACCCAGAGCCAATGGTTTCCTATATTATGTTCTCATCTGGAATTGCAAAGTCAGCCCTGCCAGACACCTGTTGCAGTCCACCCCTATCAAAGGAAACCCAAATCTCATACCCCTTTAATGGTTATGCATCAGCCACTTACCTATTCCAATTGTCTTGGTCTTTTCTTTCATTGCTGAGATAAAATACCTGATGATCAATATTAAGGAAGGGAAAGTTTATTTAGTTTATAGTGTGTGGAGGTTTCAGTCCATACTTGGCTGGCTCCAAGGTGGAGTGGCACAGGGACAAGGACAACAGTTTATGGCTGCAGAAGACAGTGTGAACAACAGAAGCAAAAAAAATGGGAGGAGCAAGGCTGGGGAGACAGCTCAGCAGTCTAAGTACAAAAACCCAGGTTTGCTCTCTGGTACTGCATGCCATGCCAGCTCCACCACAAATCCACTGAGCCAACCACTGAAACCAGGCATGGTGACAAGTGCCAGTAATCCCAGTGCTGGTGAGGCTGAAAATGGAGGATCACTGTGAGTCTGAGCTGTGTAGCTAGACCTATACCAAATACATAAATTAAAAAAAAAAAAGTGAGGGGCAGCAGAGAGAAAGCCTGTTTCCTACTCGTATATTGTGTGCAAGCCATCTGCTCCAGAGTGGGTATTGCACTCACACCCGTAATCCCAGCAGTGCTGACATCCATAATCCCAGTATGGGACCATGAATCAATCACAAACTCTAGAATCCTGCTCTATGACTGCATGAGGGTTTAGGGGTGCATCTAGACACAAACCATAACAGAAAGTATAAAGATACAATAATTTAAAATAGTTTAGAGCAGGTGTGCTGTGGAGGAATTGCTGTTGATCTCTGGTGGGTGCATGCCCAGGTTCTCCTGTCATTCCAGGGTTCTACTGCTGTATGGTGAAGAGGAAGTCATGGCATTCCAAGTCATCCCAAACATGAAACTTGAGGATGAAAATAAGGCCACAGTCAGCATGTCAGGCACAAACTGTGTCCCCGTGGCCACCGCTGCAGCCTCCTAGCCAGATCTGAGGCCAAGAACCGTGCTCGGAGGCATCAGTAGCAAAGTCCGTGAGCAGCTGCAAGCCAGAGTGCCCCTGAGAGAGGAAGCAAAAGCTCTGGTGACTGGAAAAGTTACTGCTAAAAAAACACAGAAACCTCTGGAAAAAGTGCCCTTGTGTGTGTCCGAGCTGAAGCTTGTGCCTGTTAAGGGTGAAAAACTTTCTCCTGGACCCATTTTGGTTGATACTCCCTCTGAAGGCCCCATGAAGACCTCTGGATGTGCCCCTGCTTAAGAAGATCTGTGTCAGGCCTTCTCTGATGTCACTCTGGCTGTGAATGATGTGGATGCAGAAGATGGAGCAGATACAAACCTCTGTAGTGGAGGTGTGAAAGATACCTACACTTATCTCCGACAACTTGAGGAAGAACAGACAGAGCAAAACACCTCCTGGGTTGAGACATCACTGGCAACATGACAGCCATCCTCACTGACTGGCTGGTACAGATTCAGATGGCATTCAGGTTGCCTCAGGAGGCCACGTACATGACTGTGCTCGTTATTGACCAGTTCACGCAGAATAATTGTGTGACCAGCTGCAGCTGGTCAGAGTCACTGCTATGTTCATCGCAAGCAAATATGAAGAAATGTACCCTCCAGACATTGGGGACTTTGCCTAAGTGAGTAACAACACTTATACTGAGCACCAGATCAGACAGATGGAAATGAAGATCCTAAGAGTTTTGAACTTTGGTCTGGGGGGCCCGTTCCCCTTGCACTTTCTTTGTACAACATCTAAGATTGGAGAGCTCGATATTGAGCAACATACATTGGCCAAATACGTGATGGAACTGTATGGTGGACTATGATATGGTGCACTGCCTCCTTCTCAAACTGCAGCAGGAGCTTTTTGCTTAGCACTGAAAATTCTTGATAATGGTGAATGGACGCCAACTCTGCAGCACTGCCTGCTGTGCACTGAAGAGTCTTTTTCTCCTGTCATGCAGAACCTGGCTAATATAGTAGTGGCCAATCATAGGCTCACAAAGCATATGACCGCGGAGAGTAAGCATGCTGCCTCAGAGCATGCGGACATCAGCACTCTAGCACAGCTAAATCATGCATTAGTTGAAGATCAGGCCACGGCTGTGGCAAAGGTTCAACTTGTAAGCTTGAATACTCTATCTCCAAGTAAAATTGTCACCATATGCCACTTGTACGTACAAAAACAAAGTAGAGAAAGTTACGATGTTGTACACATATCATACTGTTTTACCTCAGAATAAAGATATTTTGAGATTATGTACACCTGACTTTCCCTGTCTGAGATTCCTTCTGCCCAGTTATAGCATCACTGGGGCTCTAGCTGTCCTCATTCCTCATACAATTTTGTATAATCTTGCAAGATAACATAGGCAGGTTTAAAGAAATACAGAGAATACCAAATTTCACCTTTCAAAAGTCAATCAATACCAAATTGACTTTCAGTTAATATTCCATTATTTTATCTTTGCTGACATCTAACTTCCTATAATGCAGTCCACAAATGTCTGTTGATTCTTCAATCTATTCTAAGCTGGAATAAACCTGACAGTTTCTGCACCTCCACTGTCCATGAACTGTACAGACTCATGGCATAGTCATAAGGACCTGAGACCATGTTCCCCTGTCATAGTTTCCACGAAAATTTCCTCCTTTCCCCTATATTAGTTTCCTCTTGCTGTTGTAACAACTTGTGAGAAATGATAAGAAATTATGAGCAATATAGTAGCTTTAAAATATACACTTTAAAAAATCTTACTATTCTGGAGAGCAGACATTAAAAATTAGTCAGTGTGCCTAGATATTTTTTAATGAGAATCTGTTTCCTTCCTTTCTACCTCAGAGTAGCCACCCAAATTCCTTAATTCCTGACCCCTTCCTTCTTTGACCTCCAAGCCTGCAATTTCATATCTTCAAATATTTCCTTTCACCATTTCTGTGAGTTTTCCTCTGCTAGCTCCAACTATGACCTTCTTATCCAGGTATTCTAAGGATACTGTTCAGTAGATTGAGTTGACCCCAAATCACTTTGCTATTTCCACACCCTTATGTTAATTACTTCTGCAAAGTACCTTTTGCATGTAAAGTGGCTATTCACAGGTAGCAGCAATCAAGATGCAACACAGGGACATCCTTGGGGGACCATTGTTCAGCCTACCACACTCCATTTATGTTCATTCTTCAAATACCCAAACTGGGTTGGGGTGTGTCTGATCCCCCACTATCAGTTCAAGACCCATTTTAACCCAGCAGCATGCTTGATTCTTGGTTTGGTGATACACATTATGAGGTCCCTCTCTGCACTGTTTCATTCCTTAAACTCTCACTTTCAGCTCAAGTCCACCCAGGATTTCAGGTCTGCCCTGTGAATTTCTGAGATTTTTAGTCTACTTTTTCAGGGATTTTATGAAGGGTTGTGCTGCAACCCTTCATAAAAGTCACTGTGAAGACCTGTCCTTTGGTTAACAGCTGTCCTACTGTGTGTATTACATAAACTTCAGTGTCATAAGAGTCTCTGTAGTTGGATGAAGCTTGCTCATGACTGTAGCCTGGAATTTTATTAATACTGTTGACAATGAACACTGTTGCTTATTCTACTTCCAAGAACATTGGTGGCAAACTTCCACTAATCTATATATCTAGCTGAAGGGTAGTTGGAATCAGTCCTCACATAGAGACATTTGCATGAAAAAAGTTGAAAGTTATATTAAATCAGTGCTGGAATGTATGCTGTGTTTAATTTCTTGACCCAAACCCAGAAGGACAAATTTTTCTCTGCCAAAATGTAATATGAAACCTTCTTTTAAAACATATATATATATATATATATATATTTCACTACAAAATGGTCCTTCATTTATATCCCCTTTTTTATTTAGTTTTGTCAGAGATGGGTATTTCATTGTCATTTAAATATTGTAGGTGCATGAATTCAGTAAAATAATCTAATATAGTCCAGTAGTCCATAATAGTAGTGGGTTAACCACATGACTAGCAATGTCAGAAGTTGTTGACTTGAGCCTTTTGCATGCAGCTCAGCATGTTAATATGGCTTTAGTTTTTGTACCACATTTTTATACTTCTCTGCTGAATGGCTAAGATCAAGATAAAGTAAGACCTACATAACAAGAAATGTAACTTTTGTATCTGCCCAGGTTAGTCAAATCCCCTCAGGATTTACCCTGAAACCCTGTGCCGTAATTTGTAGATCCTTTGTCAGTTAATAACTACTATGAAGACAACAATATGCAATGTATTAATTATTGCAATTGTCCTACTAAACTCTTTTGAAACTGTCTCATTGCTATTTAATTCTCAATAAAATTAATAATAAAAAATTAAGATAATACATGTGGATTTTAACAAAATATAAAAATCACTATTCTTCTCTAAAAACAAAATTTCATAACAAAGTAATTAGAGAAAAAATAGCTGATACACTGTGTACCATAATCTTAAATAGTGGATGAATGTTTCTCAAGTAAAACTCATTGACAAAAAGGCTGTATCTTACAAGAAAGAAAGAAATAGATAATAGCACAAAACTATTTTTAATGAACTATGATAATATAATTGAAACAAATTATCATAGATCTTGGAGTATTTTTGAAAGAATGGAATAGAAAATTTAGAGAATTATTTGATCTTCTCTCACTTTTTTCTGTTTTTTAAAATAAAATCTTATACGGTAGCATTGAGATTTATTGCTCTTACGATGTATGTTATTATTATTAATCACTGCACTTTAGTTCTTTTCTTTCATTAGTCAATATTTTTCTCCTGTGTATATCATAGTGCTCTTTCTCTGTAGTTGAGATTGAAGATTCTTCTAAGTAATAGAATTATATCTCTACAAAATTATTTATGTATATTTATTCTAATTTAAAATTTGAAGTAATAGAAGAACTCATATTGCTGATTTCCAAGTAAGTTAGGTAATTCACTGTGCTCTGTAAAATGCCTCCTTAAGTGCATTCTTTCACTCTAGGCTCTACAAAAATTTTTCCCTTCAGTATTTAGCACCTGTGATTGACTATTGCTATTTGCGGGGCATACTAATGTACCCTATGATGTAGTAGTTTTTTAAAGAGTCAGGATCTTCTCGGGATGTTGGCACTTGCCTGTAATCCTAGCTATGCCTGAGGTTGAGGCAGGAAAATCACAAGCTTGAGGTCTATCTGAAAAACTAATCAAAAGCTTGGTTCAAGTAAAAATTTAAACAGGACGTAGCCTCTAGCTCAGTAGAGCACTTGTGTTGCGTATTTGTGATCTTGGATTCAGTCATCAGTAACACACATGTGCATACTCAGACACTCTATGTGCACAGTCCTGTAAGTCTCTATAATATGTTATTTTTTGTGTGTGTATGGTATCTAGGATTGAACTCCGGACCCTGCGTTTTCCATGCAGGTGTTTATTCTACTGAGATATCTCCCTTGCCAGTGAGTCCACAGTAAATGACCATTATACACACAGAGGCTCTCATAAAGATGAGAAGTGCTATAAAGGAAAGTTAGCACCATTGTGTGATTGTAAAACAGAGGCACTTATCTTAGTTGGAAATAAGCAAGGAAGGCTTCCGAAGGAACAGATGTCAGAGCTAAGGTTTAAGGTTGTAATTGACTCTGCAGGCCGAGCAAAGTACCTTTGTTAGATCTCTGAGTGTAATGTATGGCAAGCAGAGGTGACGTGTATCAGATGTCTCGTTTTTCTCTATAGTGATCGTCATGACAAAAATGGAATCCACTCCCATATATTAGTTGTAATAAATATTGAACTCTAGATACAAGCTCTGTGAACCAAGTGTGAAAATATATCCAATGCTGTATAATGGCAATCAAGTTTAGGTTCAAGGCCAAGGTCTGGTGTCTGCATGTTTCTCTCCAGAACCATGGACAGCTCCTTAGTTTACAAGAAGAATGAATTGAGATGCTAAATGGATGTTGATCATAGTGGAAGAGTGGATCTCTCCAACTAATGCACAGACAGACACAGACAGACACAATTTTCGAGGAGAAAAAACACCCTGTTCAAAAATTCAAAGTATCTATGCATCAGTATTTCTCACTGCAACTTTGTTTGGAGATTTAGGACTTGATTTCTGTAACTGTTTTTAATTGAAGACACCAGCTTTCCTTGAACCTTATTTCTTTCTGCAAAGCGATTTTTCATAGTGACCAATGTCTAGTATCAACTTTTCACTGTAAAATGAGGCAGTGTTTTAAATACAACTCAGAGAAGTGTGTGGCTGTTACGATGGGACAATTTTGGACCTGTGTGGTTTGTAATGAGCAATTTATGAAATGAAACAGGAGGTTTCATAGATACAGATACAGCACAGCTGACAACAATATAATCTGGGGGAAAGCCAGCTGGTATTTCTTGAATTTTATTCACTAAATGAGCTCAATCTTTTGTTGCTTAACTGAACTCAAGATAAGAATGCATAATCTAATGCCAGACATGAATTTGTGACATGAAATGCACCATGGTGGCTAAATTATAATTCAAATTATGAACTAGCCAATTGTTAGGAAGCTGTTTTCCCCACATGGTGAGTCATCTAATTTACAACTTAGAGAAGCAATGACAATTCATCTTCTAATTTTATTTGTGATGCTTAACAAAGTTACAGAGCATGTAAGTGTTTTCTCTCAGTGCTAAATTTAAAATCAATATAAATCAAATGTGTTTGAATCACAAAGCTTTTGCAATAGGAAAAATAACAGGTTTTTATGTCCACTTCCTATTGTGATAGTTTTATGTAAGTAGAAATGTGAATTATTTCTAATTTTCGTACACCTCTTTATACATCTGTGTATAACGGATAACCTATGTCTTTGAATAGAATAAGCACATTAACAAATATACTCAAACAAGGCTTTAAGTTTGGTTTTAAGTGGAGGAATTAGATTTTGTTCCTATCACTAGTTAGGTGATAGGAACTTAGCACTACTAAGTGCTCATCTTTATCTTTCTATGTTTTTCCACTATATAGCTTCTCAAAGGTTATTAAAGGAAATCATTCTCCTGTTTAAAAGCATACCTCAGTTATGCTTCTCTCATTGCTGGGTCAAATACTCCACACCCAAAGTGAAGGAAGGAAAGGTTTATTTAGCTCATAATTAATGGAGGTTTCAGTCCATACTTGGCTGGCTCCGAGGCAGAATGCCACATGGCAGAGGGTAGCAGTTTATGGCCACAGGAGGCAGCGAAACAAAAGGGAAGAGTAGCAGCAACAATGGCTACAGAGAGCAAGTCTGTCTTCCTTAAGTTGCATTCAGGCTGTCCACTCCATGATGGGTGTAGTACTCACATCCATAATCCCAGCAGTAGTAAAACCCATAATCCCAGTAGGTCATGAGTTAATCTCAAACTTTAGAAGTCCCAACCTCATGACAGAATGAGGCTTTGGTGGGGACAACTAGACATAAACTATAAAGAAACAAAAGTCACATTTTCCTTTTATTGGTTACAACTCAGCCCCTGCCAAACTCTCATGCTGAAAATCTTTCTTGTTCATTAGGACTCAGGGTAAGAGGCATTAGTCAGTTATTTTCCACTGCAGGGTTAATCTGTTTGCCAGAACAGTCCTCCCATGAGGGTAACCTGTGCTATGAGATTTCCCCTGTGTCTGCTGAACCTTGACCTTGACAGAGGGGCCAGCCTTCCTCACTCAGTATTACAGTTTCCTCCCTGTTGCATGAATATGTTCTTTGATGCAGCTCTTTAGCATTTTCATTAACAAGGACTTCAAAGGACTGATTCTGTTCCCTAAGCAG
Organism: Ctenomys sociabilis; assembly: GCA_004027165.1. NCBI lineage: Eukaryota > Metazoa > Chordata > Mammalia > Rodentia > Ctenomyidae > Ctenomys > Ctenomys sociabilis. The sequence continues at coordinate 30,430 of PVKA01012930.1, read as the reverse complement.
GAAGGGTAGAAATTAAGTCTGTTTTATTCAATATTATATTTTGAGCTCTAGTGGATTGAGTGACTGTTTTAGGTGCTCTATAAAGTATTGCCTGGGATAAATCAATGAATGAATAAATGAAGAAGGAAAACTTCTGTGGCTACGCTCTGTTGGTCATGACTCACTCTACCTGTTAGAGAATCATCTGAATATTAGTGTAATCGTTTTTGTTGTTGCTACTGTAAGAAAAACAAAACAGAGGCAGGTATTCTCATTTAAAAAGAGGTGTTAATTTCAGTTGTGGTTCTGTAGGTGCAAGCTTTAGGTGACATGTAAGGACCCTTCCGAAGGCAATGCCTGTAGGGGCATAGAACTTGACACAGTGAGAGAAGGGAAGTGGTGCAGATGTGTCCTATTCCTGTAAGGCCAGGAGCACTGGATTCTAATGGTTCTACTCTCATGTAGCTCTCTGGACCAAATCAACTACTGAAGGATCCAACTTCAGATCCTATATTTGGATTAAGTTTCTTTGCTCTTAATGTATAACTTTGGACATTACTCTCCTTCATGAGTTCCAGGACACAAACTGTATTTAGGACACTGTTAAGGAAAAATACTGAAAACCAATATACATCTCATTATTCAGGTTGCTGGGAACTATTCAAGCCCCTATCGAATCCATGTGTACTTTTTCTATTCTCTTTTACTTTTTAATTTAATTCATTCTTTTGAGACAGGCCTTTCCTATGTAGTTCGGGTTGCTTTTGAGCTTACTACATAGCCACGTTGGCCTTGAACTCACAGCAATCCTCTGAATTCAGGCTCTATGTTTTCAACTATAGAAGTTTCAGAAGAAAAAGATTATTATTAAGAGATTAGTTTATAAGGGGCTGGTGAGACAGCTCATCAGACTAAATGCCTACTTAGGAAAGCACAGGGAGGGAGTTCAATACTGTACCACATGCTATGCCAGCCACACGCCCTGGGCACAATGACCAGCAACCAAGACCTGGTGTAATCTCAATGCTGGGGAAGCTAAAAACAGAAGAATCACTGAGTCTGTGCCGTGTAATGAGAACGTGTGCAAAATGCAAAAAAATTAATTTAGGAATGGTTACGAATTACAGTTTGGCTCTATTGACTATGCAACATTATTCATTCATTCATTTAATTAATTAATTAATGTATTTAGTACAAGGTCTACAGGTTCTCACTACACATATTGGATTCCTAGGGATCCTGCTGTTTTTCAGTCTCCCAAGTGCTGGGATTACAGGCATACACCGCCATGCCCCGTCTCAATCACTGTCCCAGCATGTGCCAGGGGCAGGGTTGGCAGGGACTCTGGCCCCTGAGTCAGCCTTAGCAGGCGCTTTAATCCACTGAGCTACCTGGCCAGCCCAATTTATTTATTTATTTAATTATTTTTGTATTTTAGGGAAGGGTCTACAGGGTGTTCAGGGTCTTACTATTAGATTGGACTTGTAGTGATTCTCCTGTTTACAGTCTCCCGTGTGCTAGGATACAGGTGCATGCCACCACGCCGTTTCTAGTTTTTATTTTTGAAAGAAAGTGGAAATTAGAATCAAAATGGAAAAAAAAATTACTAATGATACAGAATTTCACTTAACAAAGTAATATGAATTTCACAGTACTTGTTGAAATACATACTGTTGTCCTCCAATCAGTTATTCATATTACCACATACATGTATGTAAACCTGGAATAAGAAAGAAAAAAGATTGAAATGTAATGAAATTAAGAGAAAAAGAACAAATGATTAAAAAAAGGAGATGAAACAAATTAAACATTAATTGATCCTTTCCATAGAACAGCAGAAATGCACAGTACAGCAGAATTGTGAGAAATCTCTTTCTCCCCACTCCTTCTCCTGTCTTTCTCCTCAGTTCAGTAACTCTTTCTTTTTAAATAAGTTCATTAGCTTTTCCCACTATGTATTGTACCCTTCAGATTCTGTTTCGCTCTTTCTGGTTCTTACATTAAGGAGACAATATATTTGCACATGTGGGTCTGATTTATTTCACTCAAGAGTTTTCTAGTTGCATCCATTTACCAACAGAAGACTCAAATTTATCCTGTTTCAAAGCTGAATAATATTTCACTGTGTAAAAGTATCATGTCTTCTTTATCCATTCTTCAGTTTATGGGCATCTGGGTTATTTCCAGGATTTAGCTATGACAAATTGTGCTGCTATAAACGTGGGTGCACATGTATTACTGTGGTATGAGGTTTTAAGTTCTTCTGAAAAAGTACCCAAGAGTGGAATAGATGGATTGAATGGGATCTCCATGCCTAGCTTTTTAAAGAACTGCCACACTGATTTCCAAACTGGTTGCTCCAGTCTGCATTCCCACCAACAGTCTGGAAGGGGTTCTTTTATTCCAGAATTTGTTATTAGCAAACTTCTTGATATTAGCCATTCTTTCAGGGGTGAGATGGAAAATCATTTTGTTTTAATTTTCATTTCTTGAGTGACCAATGATGTTGAACTTTTTTTCATACATTTACTTCCCATTTGTATTTCTTCCTCTTAGAAGTATATATTCATCTCAGATGCATATTTTTGGATTGGGTCTTTCAATTTGGGGTGGTCTGATTTTTCAAAATTTCTTCACATGTTCTAGATAGAAAACAATTGTCCAAGGGAGAGTTTTCTATAATTTTTTCCACTTTGTAGGTTTTCTTTTTACTCTGTTGGAGTTTTGCTTTGATGTGCAGAAACTTTTCAAAAGATGAGATCCCAGTTGTTGATTCTTTGAAGAGTTTCCCATGCAGTTTGGTTTTGTTCAGGAACTCTCTACCTACCTGTATGTCATTAAGATTTCTACCTACATTTTCCTGCAGAATATTTAATATTTCCTTTTCAATATTTAAATCTTTGATCTATTTTGATTGTAGCTTTGTGCATGGTGATAGGCATGGGTCTAGTTTTAGCCTTTGACACATGGAAAGGCAGTTTTTCCAGCACTGTTTACTAAAGGGACTATCTTTCTTCCAGTGAACATGTTTGGCCCCTTTATCAAAGATAAACTGTGTTTGCAGTTGTGTCTGAATATTTTAATCTGTTCCACTGATCCTCCTGTCTGTATCGATGCCAGGACCATGCTGATTTTATCACGGTAGCTTTACAGTATAATTTCTGGCCAGGAATTATAATACCTCCTGCCTTTTCATTGTTTCCAAAGATTGCTTTTGATATTCTGGATCATTTCTGGTTCCAGTTGAATTTGAGGAAGGTTTCTCTAGCTTTGTAAGGTATACTAATGACATTTTAATTGGGATTGCATTGAATCTGTGTAACAATTTTGGGAGCATGGCCATATACACAGTGTTGCTTTTTTCCTAAACAGGATCATGGAATATTGTTTCATTTTCTCAAATCTTCTTCCATCTCTTTTCTCAGTGTACTATAATTTTCACTGTATAAATGTTTTACTTTTTTTATGAGATTGATTCATAATTATTTCATGTTTTGGATGTTATTGTGAAAGATGTGGTTTCCCTAATTCCTCTCTCAGGACTTTCTGGAGTTGCCTTGGTATCCTGCTGTGTTGCTGAATGTGTGGTTTACATCTACAACATGCTTGGTGTAGGCACTGTTATCTGTTATGCAGAGCATTATGTCATCTTCAGATGATGATAATTTCACTCCTTCTTTTCCAGTCCTTATTATTTTTATTTCTTTCTCTTGTCTAACTGCTCTGGCTAATGTTTCCAGAACTATATTGAATAGGAGTGTAGACAGTGGACGTCCTTGTCCTGATTCCTATTTTGTTGTTATTGTCGTTGACTGGATCAGCCCACTCTGAGGGTGGGGCTCACAAGGCACGTGGTTCCAGGGATCAAACCATGATCCTCTACCTACCTCAGCTTGCCTAAGTAGGCCCTTCAGACTGCTGAGCGATATCACAAGGCTCCTTATACCTGTTTTTAAAATGAAGGCCTTCAGTTTTTGTCCATTTTATATGATGTTGGCTGTTTGTTTTCCATAGATGGCTTTTTATCAGGTTGAGATATTGATGATCACTTCCAATTGTCTGTAGGGTTTTTATCATGAATGAATGTTGGATATTGTCAATTTTTTTTTTCTGCATCTACTGAGATGATCATGTGGTTTTTATTTTTAGCTCTATTGATGTGGTGTATTTCATTTATGGATTGCTGCATGTTGAATCATTCCTGCAATTCCTGAAACATTAGCCAGAGCAGTTAGACAAGAGAAAGAAATAAAAATAATAAGGACTGGAAAAGAAGGAGTGAAATTATGCTGCATGTTGAATCATCCCTGCATCATCCCTGAATCCCACTTGGTCATGATGTGCAATTTTCTTGATGATTTGCTGCATTCCATTTGCTAGTATTTTACTGAGGATTTTGCATCTATATTCATAGAGAGATTGGCCTGTATTTTTCTTCTTTTTGTTAGACATTTCTCTGGTTTTAGAAGCAGAGTAATACTTGCCTCCCGGAATGCGTTGGGGAGAATTTCTTCCATTTTAATTTCAATGAAAAGTTTGAGAAAAATTGTCATTAAGTGTCCTCTAAATTTCTTATACAATTCTGCTGTGAATGCATCAGGACCTGGGCTCTTCTCTGTTAGTAGGTTTTTTTATTATATATTCAATTTCATGTCTCATTATTGGGTTATTCAGAGTTTGTATATTTTCTTGACTCAGCTTTGGCATTTCAAATGTATCTAGAAAACTATCCATTTCCTCTGTATTTTCCATATTATAGGAATAAAGACTTCGGAGGTAGATATTGATGTTCTTTTGAATTTCTTTAGATTCTGTATTGATCTCACCCTCTTCATCCTTACGGCATGTATTAGGGTTTTTCTCTTTACTTTTTTGATTAGGTTGACAAAGGGTTTGTCAACTTGATTTATTTTACAAATGAACCAACTCTTTTATTCATTATTCTTTGTATAGTTTCATCTCCAATGCATTAATTTCTGTTTTAATTGTTATAATTTCCTGCCTTCTTTAGGTTTTGCACTTGACTTGCTCTTCTTTTTCTAGGAGGTTTAGCAGCAGCATAAGATCCTTTGTTTGTGTTTGTTTTATTTTCCTAATGTGTGAATTTGCAAGTATAGGTTTTCCTCTTAAGACAGCTCTTATTGCATCCTAAAGGTTTTGGTAAGTTGTAGTTGTATTTTCATTTGATCACAAGTATTTTTTTAATTTCTTCTTTAATTTCATCTGTGACCCACTTGTTGTTTAATGTAGATGTACTTGTGATGTATTTGTCAATAATTTCTGGTTTTATTACACTGTGATCAGATAGTATGTGTGGAGTAATTTATATTCCTTTCTATTTATTTAAAAATGCTCTGTGTGTGGTCTATTTTGGAGAATGCCCTGTATGGAGCTGAGAAGAATGTGCTTTTGTTGTTTCTGGGTGAAACATTCTATAAAGGTCAATTTTTCCACAAGTTTGGTTTAGTTGTGTTATGTCTTTGCTGATTTTTGCCTAGCTGATCTATCTCTTTGTGACAGTGGTATGCTAAAATCACCCTTTACTATTGTTTTATTGTTTATTTGATTTTTCATGTCTGTTAAACTTTGTCTTATATAGAAGGGTGCTCCTAAGTTGGATGCATAAATGCTTATAATTGTTATCTCTTCCTCTTGCAGTTGTTCCTTAAAAATTGTGTAGTAATTTTCTTTATCTCTTTGGATGAGTTTTGGTTTGAAGTTGATATTGTCAGCCACCAGGATAGCTACACCTGCCTGTTTTTTCCCCCTGTGTTATGGGGATTATTTTCCATCCTTCGATGTTTAATCTGTGAATTTCCTTTTGAGTTAAAATGTATTTCTGTGTGCAGCATATTGTTGGATTTTGCTTCTTAATCCACTCCGCTAGTCTGTTTCTTTTGATTGGTGAATTGAGGCCATTTACATTGGTGGTTATAACTGATACATATTGATTTATCTTTGTCATGCTATTTTCCTGATACATTTTCTGTACTTTTGCCTTCTTAATTATTTGCTGTGTTTGGACATTGATACATTTCTGCTTTCCTTGAAGCTATGATTATTACTTCTGTCTCTTTGTAGAATATCTGTTAGTACTACTTGTAGGGTTGATTTGGTGGTGATGAATTTCTTCAATTTTTCTTTGTCATGGAAGGTTCTTATTTCCCCACTTCATTTGGTAGATGATTTTTCAGAGTACACCAATCTGGGTTGGAAGTTATTTTCTTTCAGGACCTGAAATACTTCACTCCAAGCTCTTCTTGATTTGATGATTTGTGTCAAGAAATCTGCCATGACCCTGATGGACTTTCCATTGTATTTGATCCGTTTCTTTTTTCCAGCAGCTTTTAACATTTATTGTTTTGCTAAATTTCTGACATCTTGATTATTGTGTGTCTAGGTGTAGATTTATTGCTATTATGACTGTGTGGAGTTTTCTATGCCTTGCTTATCTATATGTTAGTTTATTTTCTCATGTTAGGAAAATTTTCTGCTAGTACATCTGCAAATAGTCTTTTTACATCATTTATCCCTCACTACTTCATTGACATATATTATTGTTATATTATTTTTATTTGAATTATCTTGTAGCTGAGGAATTGCTATTTCCTGAATCCTTTATAGTTTTAAGAGATCTTTTATTTTCCATTCATTTGCTGCAACACTGTCTCTGAGGGTTGAAAGTCTATGTTTAGTTTTATTCAAGGGGTTATGCCACCTTTCAGTGTTTTCAATTTCCCAGATATCTGTTTGAATGTGTTTCAGGCATTCTAATTCTTTCTTGTACTGTTCATTCAGTGTTTCCATCATTTTTGTATTCTCCTGTATTTTTATATTTGTTTTCTTTAGCTGTACTGACAGTTCCTTCACAATTATTATCCTCTCTTTTTGTACCTGAGAAATTATTTCTGAACTTATTTCTTCAATAGCCTAATGGACTTGTTCCTTTACTTCAGTTGCTATCATATCAGAAATTGCAGGTGTATGATTTCTAAGTTGCTGTATGTCTTTGTCTCCTAGATTTGTTCTGCATGGGCTAGAAGACTGGGATTGCCTTTTGATCCTGCATTTTGGCATTTATGAAGCTCCCAGTAACCACCCAGAGTCTTTCCAGCTGCCCAAAGTCAGCCAAAGTTCTTAAATGGCACCATGGAAGCTCTGTGTCCAAGCAAACTGGGCCCACAATTTTCAGCTCTCCTGCATCCCGCAGGTCACTCAGACTCCTCCTAAGTTCTTAAAAGTTTGAATTGTCACCAACAGATGTCCCGTGCCTGTGTGCTGGAATCTAAGGAAGGTCAAGGTATACCAGAGTCCCACAGGCCACCCAACATCCACCAAAGCTCACAAATCGTGCCATGAAAGCTTCATCTCTTTTTTAATCACCCAGTCTGGAGAGCAAATTTTTGTCTATGTAGTCTCATGATGGTGACATCAAAAATGTCAATATAATTGCACTTATTTATCCAATATCTTAATCTTTAAATATTTAAAAAATTTTAGTGGTATTTTTGCCATAGAAAGTGCTCACACTCATCGCAGGGAATCTGTACCTGTCCATAATGTATCTTATTCTTTCCACCTTCCAATTCCTTTCCCTTTATCCCTTCTTTTTAATGTATCTGTGCATGGTCCTTGAGACTGGGATATAGGAATTACTTAAGAAATAATTCATTGATCATTGACATATACATATGTGCATTATCAACAAATTCCTGTAATACAGAGAGTTTTTGTGAATAGAAGAAAACATTTTGCTGGTTGATCTTGATTGAAAAGTGAACTGCAATAAGACATTCCTGGTGAGATGGTTGCATTGTGGGAACAGTAGCTCATTGTTGATGAGTTTATAACTTAATGAGTGGTCTATTGGGTGGTCAGCCTAGTTTGAAGAAGTAAGACAAAGGAGATGATCTCTTAAGGACTATATCTTATCCCTAGAATCTTCCTCTTGTCTCCTGCTGTCTGTTTCCAAAGAACATGAGTTAATGAAGTTTCTGCCAACTGACCATGAAATAAAAGCTCTGAAAGTGAGTGCTGAAATGTATCTCTTCTAAGTTGTAGATATCCAGTGTGTTATCCAAGTAATGGAGAGTTAACCAATAGTAGGCCTTGTAGAGTTTTAATTGTAACCGAGGTGTAAAAATGAACTAACTCTTAAACTTAATCTAGTCCTTGATTACATCCAGCCTCTGGATGCTTCAAGCCATTAGAGCAATACATCTGTACTATGGAACCATAGTTAGACTCACAAGATTACTATATAGCTTTGAAATTTGCCTATTATCATGTGGATGCTTTCAGGAAAAAATAGACAAAAGGAGAGGAGGTGTGGACAATTATCAAGGAAGTCTATGAAAAGGATTGAAAATGCAAGAGAATAAAAGATAGGAAAAAAGAAAATCTCCAGGAGGGCAGTCAAGTCAAAAGGCACAGAAGACTAATACAATCAGTTCAATTGAATCCAATAGGAAGAATGTTTTGAGAAGTAATATTTCCCAGATTAATGTCTTAAAATTTTTTAATGGAACGAGAAAATTCTTTATTATTTATTATTACTATTTCAGGATGCTTTTCTAAAGAAACAGGCTCTGAAATAAAATTTAGTGAGCACGGTTGCTGTTAGGAAATTCTCTTAAAGTGAGCTCCTGGGGAAAGGAGGAGAAAGCTGAATTGGACAGAAGGGAAGCTGAGATGGTGGGGCTGTCCTGGGGAGGGGGTCAGGAACCTCACAGCAAGCTCATATCCTTCTGCCCAATGGAATAGCCCTGAGTGGGCCATAGGGGACAACCATTTGCTTGTCACTGTTTCTTTGTGGCTCTGGGAGAGGTCTGACTTTTGAAAGTCTAGTTTGTATTTTCTTGGGAGATCCAAGTCATCTCTGAGGGTCTCTGATGTCATCTGTGTTTTGGCAGCTTTCTTAGTTGCTCTGGGAATCTTCAAGGTTTCTTTTTCAATTTATTTTTATTTTTTTGTGCTGGGGATCAGACTTGGGACCTTATACTTGCCAGGCAAGTGCTGTACCATTGAGCTATTTCCCCAGTCCCCACCTCTGGGAATCTTCAATAGGGTGAGGTGAGTGAGACACCAGGAAACAAAATTCCTGGACACACTCAGGGGCATGACTTCCTAGTGAGTGTGCCTTAAGTTGTGCACCTCAGAGGCATCACTGTCACCATTGAGTGCGGGAGTTCTTCAGGGCAACACAGGTTGCACCATAGAATAGCCTAGGTGTTCAGACCCACTTTCTTCCTTAAGGGGTATAGTAGCTCCTGTAGGACTCCAGAGCATTCTTTTATCCTTTGGGAAAAATATTAGAAAACAAAGATTAATGGGAGATACTAATGTTCCAAGTACATTTTCTGGTTGCTAGGCTACAGTGCACGCTCATCTCTTTTCTCCATTATGCATTCTAGCTTCTGTTTCCTTTCAGATCAGAAGGCTCTGTTGGTGCTAACAGCCTTCTTCTTGGTGTGATTCACAGTCTCAACCTTACACGATCTGTTTCACCAGTCACAGCACCATTCTCAGACAGGGGTCTTATATTTCATTTGTTCACTTACTCTCGATTGGGCCAATGAGCACTAAGAAGCACACAAACACATCATATGTGTAGCAAACATATACTTGTATCAACTGAAAAAGCAGTGTCAACTCTGACTGCATTGATTCTAAGAAGATGATCTCTTGTTGTGACGGTCTCAATGTGCTCAGGCAGCAACAAGGACTTATGGCTTAAGGGGATTTCTGCAATGATCCTGCTAAAGGGACTCTCATTTTGGGAAGGAGCACTTCTGAACTCTTAGAATCTCCATGGGAGGTACAAGTCCTCCACATGAGTCCCTGGCAGTGATAGATGTTGAAGCACTCTTGGTTCCCTGCCTATATTCTTTGGAGTAAAATAGTCCACTTACTGTGCACATGGAACCATATTATTTTTAGGACTTGAGTCATCTATCATATGTCATCATTATATACAAAGTTTTCACATACTATACTCCTTCCTTAGATATATCTAATTGTGCATCTAGTTGACATTTTCTTGTTCTTAAAGTTTTAAATCTTTATTCCTCTACAACCCTAACCAACCAGCCCCTAAATTGAGTAGTCTTCATGAATCTATATAAACACTAAACTCAAATCACTTATTTTGTTACACAATGCAGATGAATAGGTCCACAAGACAAAGTTCTTAGATGAATTTTCTTTTACCGATGCATTTTAAGATCTCCATGAATAAAATTGTAATTGAATGCCATTACCGTTTGGTCTGTATCCGTATACTGACCTGATCTATCCATCAATTTTAGGGTCATTTTTCTTCCTTAATAATCATAAGATATTCCCATCCTCATGCAAGTTAAGGACAAGGTACAGTGTAACAGTGGTGTGTGACATAGAATTTTAGACTACTATTTTTATAGCTTGTTTTTTGTCTTCTGATATTATATAGGCTACTTTCATTGTAAAGTTGGTGGTATCAAACTCACTTGACTTTAAAATTTTATAGGTAAGTCATAACCCAGAATTGCAACTATGAACACTGGAAAGATAGTATTCTGTCAAACAGCATCCTCTTACTCTAGGGCCTTACAGAAATTATTTTTTCTGTACTGTTGAAAGGACATCAAAAATGCCTTAGGCCACTGAATAACCAAAATATTTCTACCATTCCAGGCCTTCAGTATGTGTTTCTTAGTCAGATTTGTGCTGTTGGATAAGAACACCACAAATGAAGAAATTTATAGGAAATAGAAATTTTTATTTATTTATTTATTTATTTAAAAAATGGAAATTTATTTTCGCACAGTTTTGGAAACTTGACCTCTGTGGTCAAGGTCAGGTTAGCTAAGAGGGATTTTCTAATTACATCATGTCATAATAGAAGGCAGAAGGACAAAAATGTGATGAAGGAGGACATAAGAGATGGGCTGAACTCATCTTTAAGGAGGAGCCCATTGTGATCATAATGATCCCACTTTCATGATGATGAACTCACTGCTGTGTGGGCAGCTCTGCCCTAATCATGAAAACAGAACTCCTGACCCATGTGCCCAGTTTCCTAATACTGCTCCATTGCCGATCAAGTCTTAAACCGTACATGTAGAAGGACTTTCTGAAGTCACAGCACTCTGTAAGGTTTGTAACCAGCTGCCTGAGATGCTTGCATCTGATCAAGACTTCTTGTATTTCAATAAAATAAAAATAAATGGAAAAAATATATATAAATTAAGTATTAAAATGTAAAAAAAAAAAGAATGAAGAGAAAGAGAAAAGAAAAAGGAATGGGGGTAACACACACACACAAAAGTTTCAGTAATTATATGGCTGATTTCTACTGGTCTATTTAAAGAAGCAGTTAGTGCTTAAATTGTATTTTTTATAATTTTGACCAATTTTGTATGCTTATAACTGGTAATCTGAATAATTTACTTGAAGACCACAATATGTAAAACAATAATCATTGTTGAATTCCTATTGTATTAATATCTTCAAAAGATAAAAAAATTAAGAAAAAAATAAAAGACTTCTAATATGCTAGACACTTTTGCTCTGCATTGTGCCATTAGTATAGCAGCTCAGTTTGATTTTCTCTGCAATCTTCCAAATGTCCAGATCTTGTCAGATTACATTAAGAGAAGGAAGGAAAATTAACATAGCATGAAGCAACATTTCTGAATATACACTGTCAATGGATGGGATGCATTATATCAGGAGCCACATACATGCCCCTAGCTAGGTGCTAATCTGCTCCAGCAGAGACACTGCTCACAGTCAGGAGGGGACTCTAGTTATTGTCATCTTTCAGGATCTCAGTCAGTTTCTGTAGCAGCAAATTGTTAAATAAAAAATAAAGCAAACTGTTCCCTTAGTAGTTACTTAGATCTTTATCTAGGACACTAAATTGTTCTATTCCGTGGAATATATTATTTGACTGGCAGCAAGAAGGGATAGTTTTGGAGATTTCTACTCCCTCTACTAATTTATTTTTCACTGATGGAGCTACGATGACTCCCAAATAAACCCAAGGCAATGGTGCACTTTAGGAAAGGGATTATTTCAAAATGATGAACAGGACAACCCACATTGTCAGTGGACCCACCATGAAAACATATCTTTGGCCTAGACTTCATGTAGCACTTCATTTGTGTCTATTTCTACTCCACTGGGGACCACGGTGACGTAGTAGTTCCTAGGTGAGAAAGTCAAATAAGATATTTTGTCCAAAAAGTCACAGATCACTTGCACTATCCCTTTTCTAAGCATAAGCTCAGCCATACAACTGAGTGTTTATCTTTTTAGGGTCATATGAGAAAATCATTTCCAGTTACAATGTCATAGTACACTGTCACATTCATATGGTCGTATGAAAGATCTAACCTTTCATTCTATGTATTTCATTTTTAAGATTAGTTCAGATCTAAAAACGAGACTATCATTTTGACTTTTTGTTTTGATTTGCTTCTCTGTTTCTTTAAACATCGCCTTTATTTGTTTCTCATCTTGTCTCAGTTACTTCTTAACACACAGGTAGAGCAACACTCTTCCAAGTCTGGGAAGCTGTGCTTTATTTTTCCAAGTGTCAACTCTTCTGGGCTGCAAATCAGACCTTAATTTGATTAACATAATTGTGTATATTTAGCTTCTGATGGTTAAGCTGCATCACTAGATCTCTGTTACTTCGGGGTCGGATCCCCACTGCTGAGTTCTGTCTATGGAGAAACCATCTTCAGATCATTCCTAGACAGTCCAAAGCCTGGCACAATTTAAATGTAGCAATGCTGGTTTTTCCTTACCAGAATCTTCTACCACTTTAGAGATCCTATAGTTGAAATCATTTTGATGGAATAAGCTCTCTGGGCACATTTTCAACTTAATATTATAGATCTCGTCTTTTTTTTAATTTGAGTCCCTTTCCACCTTGTGCTGTAGCACTGTTATTTCACTTAGGAAGGTAGTTGTTCCCGTGTTTCTCAGGACAGTTCCAGGGGAATATTATTTCATCCATTTCTGGGACTGGTCAAGGCAATAAATTATATATTTCAATGAATGCTTCCATGCTGAGGAGCACATTTAGTCCAGTTTATCTCCCAACTACTCTTGATCCAGGCCTACTCCCCTTATAAGTGTGTCATCTGCTTTGACACACTTATAAGCTGTGGAAAAAGACTATTTCCTCCTTAACAAATTTATAAAATTCCTGGCTGGGTTATTCTGTGGCTTTTCTTACTGACTTTTTTTTTTTTTTTTTTTTTTTTTTTTTTTTTTTTTTTTTTTTTTTTTTTTTTTTTTTTTTTTTTGTACTTTAGTATAGGGTCTACAGGTTTATGGGGTCTCACTACACAGATAAGACTAGTAGTGATCCTCCCATTTCCAGCTTCCCAAGAGCTGGGATTACAGGCCTGCACCATGACACCCAGTCTCATTTGCTGTCTCAGTGTGTCCCGCAGATGGCGCTGGCATGGCATGCCAGGGATTGAACTCTGGTGGCTGCATCTGCCTAAGAAGGCACTTTAGTCCTCTGAGATATTTGGCCAGCCTGGTTTTTCTTACTGTTCTAGTGTCTCTGAGAAGAAGAGAGCTTTGTGCAGAAGTTTAAGACAGAAGACTCTGCATATTCTTGAAACCAGTGGAGATCCATGGCTCTATTATGAGGTCTTTAGAAAACGTGGAGACCTTTGGCCATATGAGGAAATGAAGGACTTCAAGAATCCTGGTATAACAATTGCAGTGTACTGAAGTTATATGTTGTGGATTTCTGTTCTTTTTCTTTCTGACTTAGCTATCAGTCTTTCTTTCCTGGGATTTTTGCATTTTTAAAAAATATTTCTCTGACATGAGCTCCCAGTACAGCAAATGAAAACATCCTTTTTATGCAACCAAGATTGAATTTTTAGAGTTTTGAATGAGTGAATGATTATCAACTTTTGTGCCTCTTTCCAGACCACCAAGTGCATTGAGAAAGTCTTTCAGTTTTACCTTCCACGTTGTAATTATTTTCTGATATTTTTCAAGTGTCTGTGAGAGTATTAACAAAGGCACATCTCTTCATTCAGAAAGCGATACAGAATTGTATAGATAGCAGAGTTTTAACCATATTATGTATACACACAAAGGATTGTTTGTATCTTGTCTACCACAAAGAAAAGGCTGCACTTATAGCAACAGCTAGTGGTTCCCTCCTAAAATGCATCCTATTAATTGCTTTCTCATACCACTCCTGAGGAGTTTCATAAGTTGAGTTCTTTTGGTGTTACCTTGGGAATGCATCTTATAGTGTAGGATATTTTTGAGAGAATGCTCTTGAGATTAACACCTGTATGAATGCTAACAAGATATGACTGAAAGATTTGGCAGGATGATCAAATTTGGAGTGTGGTGAAGATTTGCCCAGCCAGAGTGTCTTTGAAGCTAGAGTAGTGTTACAGAGCTCATTCAGTCTGGACAGATATCTCAGAGTGGTGTAAGCTAGCCAGGCATACGTGCTTTGCTGTGGGAAGCAGAAAAGCACTTGGGCAAGGCAGCCTTATGTGGAGAAAACATGCAGAGAAGGCTGATATCTGAAGCCATCTCTTGCCCACATTATTCTGATAGAACAACTTACTAAGTTTGTGATTGTAGATCTGATTTCAATGTCAGACAATCTACTGCAGTTGGCCATTATTTTGTTTTTTGCATACTTCAGAAAACTAGTTTCTCATTTTCTTTAATGCTTTCAAATCTAGAAAGCATATTTTCAGTGGCATATTTTGCAGAAAAATCTATTAAAGATGTCTAATTCACACTTTATTGGATTGCATTTCTTAGGTCCATTGATATCACTTATTTTTACATAGTCATCTGGTTTTCAGTATACTCTTAAGCATAATATTTTTCTTTAAGAGATTTCTTTATTTTACTCATCATTTTTATTTCTGAATAATATTCCATTGCATGCATGAATGACTGTGTGTCCTTTGATTTAACTGAATCACATATTTGTCAAAAAAGCTTGCCCCTTACCATCCTCTCAATTTCTTTAAAATTTAGATAGGTTTTATTTATAGGCCCTTTAGCTTCCTACTGTAGAACATTTACTTTAGGAAGTTTACATTAGTAAAGATTGTTTTCCCTCTGCCCCTTTGAGATTTAAATCTTATCTCAGCCTCCTCCATGTCCTACAACCGAGTGGCATCTTAAAGACCTGGAGGTCATTGCCTTGGAAGGCAATACATCGCTATATCCCACTTTCTTTCAGAGGTAGTACTATAACCTTGAAAAGTATCAATTGGAAGATGTATATGGTTTGGTCATATCAACCAACTTACCTGCTAGCACCTCTAGCTCTAGTCCTCTAGTACCTCTCCAACGCCATATGCAAATCTTCCAAGTATCTCCATCCCTTCCCAGCAGTTATGCTCATGGTCTCTCCCTCTCTTTCTTTCAGTTTCAATTGTACTTTATTTCTTCAATATGCCATATTTTAATGAATACACAGGGCTTTTACTTGGTATCAGTTATGATTTCAGTTAGAAATAATTTAGCTGTATCCTATCAACTGGCATGATTCTTGATCTCTCCATTCCTTGGGTGACTCTGCCAACAGGGGAAAGGTTCCATTCTGTTCCAATTTGTATTGCTGTATAGGTTCACACAGCAATATGGAGTGTGGTTCCGTCAACCAATATAACATTACCATATTTGTCATTTAAATCAGGTGTCCCTTTCTGGTGGCTTCTCTGCCTGGCTGCCGTTTGTTGAATGCTTCGAACTGGAAAATGAACTAATGTGTTTCTGGCCAAGGGAAACATCATGGAGCTGAAGATGAATCTGTGGTTACTGCAGCTGCTGGTTTGGTGCAAATTACTTCCAGATTCCTTTGTGCAAGGTCGGTCTTACACTGCAGCTGTCTTGTACAAATCACCTTCACTCGCGTAACTTACCTGATGCAATTTGTTTTTCACATTTTCCATGGCCTGGATTCTTCCATGTAAAGTCTATAAAGCTATATAATTTTCACTCTTTCTGAACACTCAGGCTTTTAATGAAGAAAAAGAAAAGACATTACATATGAGTGAAAATAAAAATGCTCTTAAGGATTTGAGTTGTGAATTAATATGTGTTTCTTAATGGAATGCTTAAAATTGGTGTAGATTAATTTAATGAATCTACTAGTTGTTTTTTCATCTGTTTGCATTATACCCGCTAGTGAGAAGTAAGGAAGGACTGATGAAAACTGTAGATATGGAAAATCAGGGCATTTTCCTTTCTACAAGTCTGGATTATAATATGTGAGTTTTGTTTATTGAATTGGACTGAACTCAACTTTTACTTACCATAGATTTTGGTTTTTTTTTTTTTTGGAACTGGAGATTGAACTCAGACCCTGTGCTTGCTAGGGAAGCGCTTATTCTCCTGAGCCATCTCCCCAGCCCTTAATATAATTTTTTTAGTGATGAGATTTTTCAGGGATGTTTTGTGCTAAGTTTGAAGTGCTTATGTATGATGATGATAATTTGAAAATATATGTGAACATTACATAATACATATAAGAAAGCATAACAACTGAAGTTTTGGAAATCTTTACCCCTTTGTCTCCTTGTATTTGATCACTTTTTACCTTTTTTTGAGAAATAATTTGGAATTCATATTCCCAAGGAAGCTTACCTACAATACGTTGTAATAATCATATGGCAAAAATAGATATTATCACAGCTATTGTAAGGCTCTAAAAACCATTACTATCTGTAACTATCTCCCATAGACTACATGGGGTTTAATGTAGGCTTTGATACATTACAATTGTCTTAAACACATTTGTTTAAATTTTTCACAGTTCGCATCAATTAAAGAGTTTTTCATATTCTATTCATTCCAATTACTATAGGGGCTGGGGATTTGGCTCAGTGGCGGAATGCTAGCATAGCAAGCTGGAAACCCTGGATTTAGTCCTCTGCACCAATCAATCAATCAATCAATCAATAAAAAAACCTTCCCTAAAAAACAATTCAACCAAAAAAAAATACAGTAAAATCAAAAAAAGATGAAAAACAAACAAGGCAACCAATTACTAGAAAGCAGAAGAGAGAAAATTTATTTTATAATGAGAAAAATATTGAGTACAAAACAATCAGAATTCATGATAATGATCTCTTGATGTTCATTTGTTTTGTCATTTGGTATTAACTTTTTAAAAATTTCTCTTTTTGAGGCAGGGATTTGCTATGCAGTTTAGGATGATCCTAAACTTATATCTATCATCATGCTTCAGCCTCCTGAGTAGTGGAATTATGGGACTCAGACACCACAAGCAGCGTGACATTATCGTTTAGGATGGGACATCTATTGTATTTCTTGTTTTATCTTTTCTTTATGAAGGCCATGTTTCAGTTGGTATGCGATATTTCCAAGCAAGTGAACAGGATTGGTATTTGAAGAGTTCTGTACCAGAATTATTGAGATTAGAAGAATTTTCTTTATAGCATTCTGTGTACCACATAATTAGACACAGGGCACATCTGTATTCATCTTTTCAGGAAAGAGCATCAGCGTGATGCACAAGACAGCTGTCAGTAAATGAAGGTTGCTTATTATCTCTTGTAGACTGCCACCAGGAATCTGGGTCCTGACCAAGTCTCTTTGGTTCTTTGAGCCTTTTTCAGAAAAAATGTATTTAGCACAGGGTCTACAGGGTTTCACTATGTAGATCGGACTGGTAGTGGTCCTTCTGTTTTCAGCCTCCCAAGCTCTGGGATTACAGGCATGCCCACCATGCCCACTCTCAATCGCTATCTCAGGGCACCCTGGGGGTGGGGCTAGCATGGCAGGCCCAGGGATCGAACGTGGCTGCTGCGCTCTGCCTAAGCAGGTGCTTTAGTCTGCCGAACTATCTGGCTGGCCCTCTCTGAGCTTTTTGATGAAAGGAGTTCAGTGAAGACATGCAGGCCAGATAGAAGTCTAGGCAGGCAGTCCCATGAAGGCATCTGTACCAAGTGTGAGCTTGGATATTCTTTTATGCCTCCAAGCATTATCCTGAGTTTCAGAAACTCAAGGGGATTATGATACCTACTGAGTTTTCTCTTAGAACTGACTTTGCAATGTCGTTTTCTTCCAAGGTCTTCCCTGTTCCCTTCAGATGGACATGTGTCCTCAGCATCCTTAATGATGTTAAAATCCAAATCAGTTCTCAGGCTGGCCAGATAGCTCAGTAGACTAAGTCACCTGCTTCAGCAGATGCAGCGGCAGGGACTGGATCACTAGTGTGCTGGGCAGATCCCGCCCCCAGGGTGCACTGAGATGGCGATTGAGAAGAGGTGTGGGGATTTAGTCCTGTAATCCCTGCACCTGTAGGCACTGTAGACTCTGTACTAAAAAAATACAAAAAAAAAAAAAAAAAAAAAAAAAAAAAAAAAAAAAAAAAAAAAAAAAAAAAAAAAAAAAAAAAAAAATCAGTTATCAGCTTGAAGAGGGAAGGTCCTTAAAGAATGCTCCTCTTAGCATAATCTTCATTAGCAAGCAAACTGTCAGACTCCTTGAATAAATGTGTATAAGAGCTAGTGAGTTACAATTGCTAGGTCTCAAAAAAGTTTATAAATGTACCCATTAGCTCAAATGTTCATGCTTTGATTATATGTGCTCTAATTTCTCAGAAAATTTATTTTTTCCTAGAAAATACCAAAACCCAGGTAATCATAGGTAAAATCTATAGTGAATATGCTAGATTAAGATTCCTTTTACAGGGATCCACCAGCATTTGTTTATAGAGACACATATTAAGGCCTTAACTAACTATTCACCTCATCTAGCCCAAGTGAGCTGGCCCTTCTCTGGGTTTCCTGCCTTTTTACAAGAAAAGTTGCTCTCACATTCTTCGAGCAAGGGCTGCCTTCAGGAGGCCTTAAAACTAAAAAGTTATATCTTGCTCAGTGAGCCCCTGATATTGATACAAGTGTGGAATTTAAAAGGGTTTGCAGGAATAAATTTGATTTGAGATAGGGTACAAAATGGAATTATAGATGAAAAGTAAAAATGGTGATACTAGCAGCCTACAGGAACAAAGTCCAGTCAGGAAACGGAAAAATGTTATGCTTCCCTGGATCCAAACAGAGAGAAAGGACATTTCAAGCAAAAATGTCCAAAGCTCCTAGAAAAGAAAAATAGTGTTTATGATGAAGTAAAAGGAAGTTTCAGATTGAGGTGGTCATAGGTCTTCCCCTCTCAGCCTGAGGGAACCTATGTTAACTTCCAATATAAGGAGAAAGCAGGACGGGGGAGATGGCTCAGTAGAATAAGTGCTTGCCTGGCAAGCTCAAGGGCCTGAGTTCAATCCCCAGGCCCCCCTCCCAAAAAGGAGAAAGCCTGTTAAACTTAGATGTTTGTATAGATTTGTCATTAGTTACATAGCCAGTGGCCCCACTTGCCAACTGAAGAGTACCCAGTGTTTTCCCTATGTCTGACAATTCATGTGCCACAAGTAATAACAGAATTTATGTGATGTAAGAATAGGCTGGTTTATTTGAGACAATATCCAATGGCCATGAAAGATAAAAGGGATTAAAGCCCACATTTAAGAGATTTCTGCCAATTGCCTACACAAATTTCTAACTAGTGTTTTTATATGCTGAGGTCCCCTGGACCTTATCTTTATGATTTTTATGGGAAGTCATTTCTGTCTTTTTAGTGAAAATCATTTTTGACTATATTCATGGTCATCCTGTTGATATTATTATTTGGCCTATGCATGCTTAATTGTTTCCTTGGCTTTCTCTCCTCCAGACTCAAAGCTATATGTCTACCCAAGAGGAAAACACCTGTTCTGTTCTCTCTCTGAGGGCCTTTAGATAGAACCTCTGAAGAGAACATCTGACTGCCAATCAACAGCTACAATCCCTTTCAGCCTGAAGCAGCAGTCATCGCCTATGCTCCCCTAACAGTAGTTCGGGTTACTTCTTCAGAGGGAGGAATGTTACAGGTAGCCAAATTAGATAAAAATATTATAGGCAGGTAGTCAGGGCCAGGTTCTCCAAGGAGATAACACAGAAGATAGACAACTATTAGAGGGATGGATGCTCCTGCTGTGAACCAGACCTAAAGACCTAAAGGCCAAACAAATGCCAAAAGAGTAGCACCTGAGATTGATATTATAAATAGGTATCATCAGCTGGAAAGACCTAAGTGAATCACTAGCCCAGCCCCCAATGGGAAGAGACACTGTGCCTTAATCCAAACCCCAACAAGAAGAGAACCTGTCCTGTATCCATGCCCTCTTACTCCATGACTCGCTTCCCTATTTGGTCCCGGACATAATCAACTTTACCTGTGCAATGGTGCTTGTAATCCCATTGGTTGACTGTAGCTTTGTCCCACCTCTTGTCCTCCTAAGTGAGTTCCCATTCTCTCTACCTTAGCCCCACATGGTTTTACATTATAAAAGTCCCTGGAAGAGACAGCTTCCCCAGAAACTACCGGCTTTGGCCCCCGTCCTGTCCCTCTCTTGGGCTGGAGCTTTCTTTCCCTCAATAAATACATTAGGCTCATAAAAAATGAGCACTCCTCTTTCTGCTATCCCTGGGTGCAGGCATGGAGCCCAGTAATGTATGCATTACTGCGAAAATAAAACCTGACATCAGAGGAAAGTGAACAATGTACGGAGAACTTGAAATTGGTCAGTGTGCTCTGTGGGAGCACTTTAGGTGGGAACCTAAGAAAAGGCTGTAAATATACTATCCATTAACGTGTGTTTATTCTTTACTTCACTAACAAAGCCTGCTATTGTCCTTCCGATTTGATAATATCTAACTGCTTGTCCAGGAAAATTACCCCAGATATTTATTCCTCCTACTTGGCCAGCAGGTTTTCATTCGTGTTTATTATGTTAGAATAGATATGTGTACACAAGAAAGAGAAGCAGTTAGTTTCAGTATTTACTTTCTTAACAATCCTGTTTCTACAACAAACTACTGAGTTACATTTAATTACAAAGCAAATATAAATCATTTGGTGAGATCCAGAAATACCACTTGCCTTTTCTCTCCATCTTCAATTTTATTTAACTGATTTAACTTTTTTTTTTTAATTTGACCAAGAGATAAGAGGAAGGAGAAATGGCTGTTCTCTATAGTAACTTTTATCCAGTGTTAAAGCAAAATTGTAACATTGCATGAGCTAATTATAGCATCAGTTAATGAAGAAAAAGAGATTTTATTGTAGGCAAGTACAATAGAAGGTGGAGATTGAACTTCATTTCACCAAAGCAGAGAGAGACAGATTATTTAAGCAGTGGTGTGAGCTGATAGAAGAGCCCTGAAGGAAGGGGAATTTAATAAACCACTGATGGAACTGGGGAGATGGCTCAATAGCACAAGCACTTCCCTGGCAAGTGCAAAGGACTGAGTTCCATTCCTGGTTCTGCAAAAAAAAGTCCACCGAAGGTGGTATGATCAGTGTGGAATTGGCCACCCTGTTCACTAGTTGAGCCTTACCCAAGGTAGACTCCTATTCTGTTGTGATCTCCAAAAGGCAGATTCCATCTTTCTTGCTGGTTACTTGAAAAAGGATGGTACACAGGTCATTGAGATATTCCTGGGCTATCAACATTTATATCTCCAAGTGTCAGAGACAGAATTTGCAATTGGAGGATTTCTAGCAATTCTCTAGGTTCAGTGTTAGTGAGAGGTCTTTGATATCTGTAAGGGGTGTTACTGCTTGTGGATCACCAGATTATAAATTACAATACCTAAACCACTTCTGTGCTTTTGCTTTAGACACAAGGCTATTCTTTTATGCATATCTTCAAGATAAAATATGAACAAGCAATGTATAATTTGACAGTTTACCTAGAAAGGATCATATCCTTAATGCATATCCAAAGACAGCATTCGGGGGCATCTACCAAATCTACACTGACTAAGAAGTCCCTGAGAAAATGACTCTGCATTCAGAGCCATATCACAGAGCTGATGACAAATACAATAACATGTGGGCCCAACTTCTGAAATTGAACCAGTTGTATTCTAGTAAATTATTTTACCTCATAGTTCTTTTCTTTAAAGACACATTTATTCAGTAACATGATCAGACTATTGCATCTAGCAATCAACAGCATGGGTCCACAAAAAAGGTCTGCATTAAACCCCTTTGTTAGGGTGCTTTACAGTTTCCACAGAACAGAAACTAAAAGAACCTGTTATACAATTAGTCACACATACAGTCCTCAAGTTTTTTGGCCCATATGCATGAGTATTGTCTTAAACATAAGACATGCTGCCTTCTCTGCAGAATCTGGGCCCTGCTACCCCTGTGCCTGGCTGAGTTCATAAATCTCTTGTGACCTGTAGCTTCCCTGTCTCTTCTCTGGCTCTCCTCTCCAAAGAACATCACCTAAAGACTGTTTTAAACAATATAGAAAAATCAAAGTGATTGAAATTATGACTGACTGAGGCATTGGAAAGAAGAGGGGCCCTGTTTTTGTAACTTTTGCTGACCATGATTCTGTGAATAAGACTGTCATCCAAAAATACCCTATTGCGAACGGTCACAACTGTGAAGTGAGAAAAACCCTGTTTAAACAGGAGGTGGCTGTGTTTCACCTAGCCAAAGAGGTCAAAGTGGTTCTGGAAATTTTGGTGGTTATCGTGGAGGTGGTTTGAATCCAGGAAGTGTTTAAAACTTTCTGCCACTGCCATAGCTACTGCTGCTACAGGAGCCACCATACCCACCTTGATTTTGTGGTTTAGTAAAATACAGGGCTCCACCACCATAGGGCCCAGAGCTTCTGCCTCCGAAGTTTCCTCTCTTCATGGGTCCAAACTTTGAAGACTGACGGTTTTAATTACCAAATTCATTACAGCTTCCACCACCTCCATAACTGCTTCCATCACTACCAAATCCATTGTAGCCACCTCCACGGCCGCCATATCCATCCCCACCACGGCTGCCACCAAAGCCACCTCGACACTGAAGTTTCTTCCTTCACTGAAATGTCATTGCCACCAAAACCAGCGCCACGATAACCACCAAAATTTCCAGAACCACTTTGACCCCTTTGGCTAGGTGAAACACAGCCACCTCCTGCTTAAACAGGGTTTTTCTCACTTCACAGTTGTGACCGTTCGCAATAGGGTATTTTTGGATGACAGTCTTATTCACAGAATCGTGGTCAGCAAAAGTTACCAAAACAGGGCCCCTCTTCTTTCCAATGCCTCAGTTAGTCCTAATTTCAATCACTTTGATTTTTCTATATTGTTCAAAATAGTCTTTAGGTGATGTTCTTTGGTAACTTCTTTAATGCCACCAATAAAGATCTTCTTTACCATTAAGTGGGTACCTGGTCTTTGAGAATCTTCTCTTGAGACAGCCTTTTTGGTTCCAGTACTCTTCTGTCAACTTTGTGTGGCCTTGCATTCGTGGCTGCATCCTCCTCCTCCACAGTGACGTAAATGACAAACCCAAAGCCCCCGAAACACTTGCTGTTTGGGTCTCTCATTACCACACAAGTCTGCGAGTGTTCCCCACAGCTCAGAATGCCTCTTGAGGCTCTCCTCAGTTGTTTCAAAGCTCAGTCCTCCAATGAGGAGCTTTCGGGCTCATTGGGTGACTCTCACTTAGCAGACATGACGGCAGTCAGAAGAGAGACTGACGATGCCTCTTCCATGGTGTCCACTGCAGAAAGCCTCACCGTTCTTTTTATTACTGCACAGAATCTAATCGCTACTTGAAGCAGGCCATGCGCTCAATATTATTTGTTAAATCAAATGCTCATTAATATTTTTTCCTGGAATAATGTTTCTTATTTTTTTCATACCTTACTATGTTGTATTTATTCTAATTTGTGGTATTCACTTTTTTATAGAGACATAAAAACAAAACATATTATTTTCTTCATGGACTGTATATGACCCTAGTAACTATATTGTTTTATTCCAGAACTATGACATTTCAATCATGTAGTCTTCAGCATGGCAATTTTCACAAAACAATCAAAAAACATGTAAATTACTATTTTTAAAAAATTTCTTGAACTTTTACTTTATTAATCTGAGATTTGTTCTGTTTTCTTCAAAATTCAGATGATTGTACTTTGGATAAAAATATATCCTTTAAAGGACACTATGGCTAACATTTTATTCTTCTTATTCTTTTATTCTTTTTAATTTCTTATAACTTTTGTTGTTGTTATTGCTTTTTATTTTATTTATTTATGTTTTTTTGTGCTACTGGGGATTGAACTCAGGACCTAGAGCTTGTCAGGGAAGTGCTTATTCTCCTGAGCTATCTCCCTAGGCCTGTTGTTGCTTTTTAAACCAATTTTGCATATTTATATTTGGTAACCTGCACAACTGATTTGAAGATAACATCATGCAATACAGCAACCACTGGTGAATTTGTATTACTTTGTTTAGTGAAATTTTGTAACATTTCTAATGTTGTTTCATTACTATTATTTCATATTCTTTTTTTGTCAGCTCAGCCAAAGACAGGGCTGGTATGGTATGTGGTGCCTGGGATCGAACCGCGGTTCCCTGTGCCCACCTAAGCTTGCCTAAGCAGGCACTGTAGACTGCTGAGCTATCTCACAGGCCCCATCATTTTTGCATTCTTTAAAAAAATAAAAGTATATAAAAAAAGAACACTCTGGCTTGAAATTATTTTTCCACAGATAACCTCATTTAATATTCACAAATAAAGGAAAGGGATCTTTATGGATTTTACACCCAAAGAAACAAAGCAGGGACTCTAGCATGTATCCTGGATTTTGTTGGTCTATGCAGGCTGCTCTGCAACAGTCCACAAGCTGAGTGGTTTACACAGCTGTCCTGAATCCCTGGCCCAAGCTGAGTGGTGTAAAAGCAACAGAAATGTGCATCGCATAAGCCCAGAGGCAGGGAAGCACAAGGTGAAGATGCTGGAGGATATTTACGGCCAGTGAAGGCCTGTGTTTTCACTCCAAGAGTCCCCTGGAGCTCTTTCTGTTCTCACGGGAGAAGGGAGAAGCTAGCACCGGAGGATCAGCGTGTTTGCTTGTTTTTCAGAGTCCTGCGCTGAGGACTGAATCTAAGGCCTTCACGCTGGGCTAAATCTTCAGTCAGTTACTAGATTTCGGGGAGCTTCAGGCTCCTTGTAGAGGTGATATCTGTTCTCTTTCTGTCAAGCACAAACGGCAATAAAATTTCACATTTATAAAAGATAGGAGAAAACAGGCTGGGCAGGAAAATGTACTCGACAGGGCAAGGGTGGGCTGCCAGAGGGATGCTACAGCAAGCGCCCAGTGGGGCTGTCCTTTTCGTTATTTTCTTTGTTGTCGTCCAGTCCAAGTCATCTTATGGAAAACCTGCTTGATTTCTCGCTAGGAGTTCAGGTTTAGGGCTTTTGGGA
Source organism: Ctenomys sociabilis (assembly GCA_004027165.1). Classification (NCBI taxonomy): domain Eukaryota; kingdom Metazoa; phylum Chordata; class Mammalia; order Rodentia; family Ctenomyidae; genus Ctenomys; species Ctenomys sociabilis. The sequence continues at coordinate 5,101 of PVKA01012930.1, read as the reverse complement.
AATGTTTTGCCCATGTTTCCTGGGATTTTTTATTCAAAAAGATTGACCTAAATTTCCTGCTGGCTTTACCGATGCCTTAGCCTCCTGCTTTAAGTTATTTAAAAAAATATTTATTATTATTTTTTATTTTTTGAGACAAGGTCTGGCTATGGTGCTAAATTACCCAAACTGTGTTTGAATTTGTAATTCTCCTGCCTCAGCCTCTGGGAGCACTGGGATGACAGGCATGCACCCTTATGTCAATCTTGGGGTCTTTTTTTTTTAAATAACATCAAAATCCCATTCCTGATTAGACTGTATGATCTAAATCACCTTCCCTAAGCCATACCTCTTAATACCAGGTTTTTCAGAGCACATATAGCAATTCAAAAATTTTGAAGAGATACCCAGTCTTCCAGGCTTAGCAGACAGTTTAAAATCGCTGCCCCCTAATGTTTCCACAGCTTGAAGGAACATGGAGTCAGTCAGCAAGGACAGCTGACTCCTCTTTTCAGAGTGTTGTGAACAAGCCTTGATTCTAAATTTCCATTTATTATTTATTTATTTATTTATTTATTTATTTATTTATTTATTTATTGGCAGAATCAGGGATTGAACTCAGGCCCTTCAGCTTGCCAGGCAAGTGCTTGTTCTCTGGCCCCAGAATTTACATTTAGAATGATACTCCCAGAGCCTTTTTGTCTTGTAGTTTTCTAATTTTGGAAGAACATTCATTTGAACGTTTTTCAGGCTTGCTTACTTTGTTGAATGACAAAATCAGTTGCAGAAAAGTAAAACATTTGAGAAGATTCATTTGTGCTTCACAAAGAACTGTACATGCTAGATTATTTCCACTGGACTTGATCACTTATTAAAACCCCATTCTGAAGCTTCCCAAACCTCCTGAAGATTCTTTACAAGGAGGGTGACAAATTGGTGTGGTACAATACTTAAATAGCCTCACTATTTTATTATTCACATTGTATCTGCTCATGCAAAGTAACATGTTGAACACTTTTCTAACTAATTCAAGTAATTTATGTAAGCACTCTGACTAATTTGAAACAATAAAGCCACTTTCATTCAGAACAAGTTTATTTATCTTCATTGTCTTAATAATGGCCTCTAATAACCATTCAAATTTGCCTGAAGAAAAACCATATTCTGAATTAAAAGTCACAATGTTAAGATGTGCAATCACCTCAAAAGGAATTGAAGGAAAGCCTAAAATTACAAATGTCTTTCATTTCCAACTTTTTTTTTCCCATCTGGAGAAAAACCTTGCCAGCCAAATTTCAGTCCTTGGGGATTTTCTTGTGAAATTCAGTATTGAGGCATATGTCTGTATTTGTTTCTATCTATCTTGATGTTTATTGGTGTATTTCTAGTTATAACTTAATATATTAAAAATATCATATGTTGCTGTTTTTATCTTCTGAATAAGTTTGAGGCCCATCTTGGAATATTGTCTCTAAGAGTGCTGTAGAATTTCAGAGTACCATAACTGTATACCCACTCCAGAGGCAAGCCTGCTATTAGCATCCAGCATCTGTGATGACTTGAAAATTGAGCTTTTGATTTAAATTCTATACCTTTATACTCCACATTGTACTGCACTTATTTCTTTTTGTAATGGAGAAAACGAACACATCTTAAATATATAATACATCTCCAACTCTACACAGCAGTGGAGAAAAATGGATTTCTCCTCATGACCCTGAAATATGAGCCATTGAGCCCATGGCCATTGCTTATTTCCATACATGGCCTAAAAACACCAAGCACAATGTTAATGTATGGCAACTAGAATTTATTTTCTCCCTGACACTAGTGACCTGTATTTAAATGCAACCCCAGTTTCTCTGTCATCATGGGTCTTCCGTGACATGCTACAGAAACAGACAAATGACATAAATGGTATATAACTCATTCATTATTTAAATGCCTTACAGGGGAACACAATTTTTATCCTTATACAATAGCAATTATATTATGTGCAGTTGTATTACAAAACCTTGTCTGCTTAGGACAACCAGTAACATAAAATATTTTCTTATGTACAACAATTTCCACTGAATTTTAGCTCATTGCAATAGAATTGGTATCCATTTATGTAAGCCGATTTAGGTATTTTCTTAAGGTACCTGAGGTTTTAACCAAATTTGTGCTTTCTCATTGCGTATCCTCTATGAGACATCTATTTTTTTTCTCTCTGTGCCAGATGGGCTCATTGGATCTTCAGCATTTATTTGGAAAAAAAAAATGATGTGGGCAGTACATTAGTACTTTGGCAGGGAGGGTAGAACATATAACTGAGAATGAATTTTATTTAGGGCAAACTCTGCCTCCTGTTTGCAAATTAAGTAAGTTTAATTCGAATTGTATATTTTATGTAACATGATGAACATATAAGCTCTTAGCTTTATAGAATAGCAAGGACGATTTTCTTCTTAGCTGCAGAAAGCCAAATTTGGGGAGTGGTTTATTACTTACTTGTATTATTTTAGGTATCTACAGATAATGCAAATTATGGGTTAAATAAGCTATTAATGCAATGTACATAATACTTTTGGTTCATTTTAATTATTTATTCTCACTCCCACAGTTTGCTGAATAAAGGGGAAAAAAACAGACTAGATATGTCTGATATTTTATGGGCAAAATTTCCAATTCCTTCACATTTTTAGGTGTTGCATTTACTTGGATATCTTCCATTTCTATCATTTTAAGCTCAAGAATCAAAATTTTATTATTGATTATTCTTCCTTTCCTACATGTTTCATATTATTTATTGCTCAGTGCCAACTAAGCACTATATACATTATTAATTTTTATCATGTTTACCAAACTGAGGCTTAACCTTGAATGACAATAGACTGAGATTATTTCAGAACAATTTTATATGTTATATAGAAAGAATTATTTTCTATGTCATGCTGATACAATGTCCCAGCGTGAGTAATGTCAATAGGGTATATGGAACTCAACACGGTAATGGTCCTGGTGCCCGGATGGAGACTGCGTGATTGGCTGATGGTTCCGGCAGTGCACTGTGAACACCATCTGCATGACAGTGTTGCAGTCACAATTTTCAGGGACTGCTCGCAGTCGGTGAATTAATGTGGATGGTACGCAAAGGCAAACCAGTTCACATGAGACATGACCCTCTCGGACAGATGGTTTTCATTTAGATGCATCCTTGGGAAGCTTTCTTAGCATTACATTTCGGTCTAGTTGTCTATTCACTCTTCTTTTCCTCCTCTTTCTATTGTGGTCAGGAGTTCATTAGGGCTAAATGTCTCTCTGAGAAATATCAATATATTCACTAAAATTTTTGCAAGAGTGAGTTTCTGCAGGCAAGCAAGAAACAGAAGAGTATCCTAGGAATAGATTTTGAGATGTATGAGTTAAGGGTGTCTGTCTATAAGAATGCTTACTCCAAAATTCCATAGGCTTGGGACATTTATTAGAATATGGTTTGTTGCTTTGGTAGTTTCCAGGCAATGGATCAAATTTTCTATGATTGTGGCTGTTTTCTGAGATCTAGAGGAGATGATATACAAAGCCCAATAGAGAGAAAATGCTTGAGGTGTCCCTGGAGGTAGCAAGGGAAGGATTTCCAGGGCTCAGGGAAGAGGAAGAGCAGAGACAGATGTATTATGTTGAGCTGGAAGATGGTGTCACATGGGAAGTGTCAGAAAACTGACCATTTTCCAAGGCCAGTGGCAGAGTGCTGCTGAGTGGGGCACCATCAATTACGATGTGCCCTACAGGGTCTTGTGACCTGCAATCCAGGACTGATGGGAGACTGTGTTCACAGAGCTGGGCTGGTAAGCAGTCATAGAAAGCTTGAGATCTTGAGAGAAATAGAGGCCACAGATCTTCAGCTCTGCATTGAATAGGGAGAGCCCACAACTCTCCAAAGACTGTGCAAACAAGGGGTCCTGACATACAGTCAGCTGAAGAAGTAGTTAAGAGAGTTGGGTGCTCTTAACAACAGGTTAAGATAAATTAACATTTATAATTTTTAATAGGTTTTAAGTATAAAAGTCAAGAATCTAAGGGGAAGGGCATGTAGGTAAACACCCTAGATGATTATCCAAGATGATCCACTTCCTGTCTGGATTTTAGATCTGAGCTCATTTTCAAATATGGGACACATGGACAGAGAAGGAGGCTATCATGAAGCAAAGCTATCGTGCTTCTCTGTGGGAATCACGGAGCACAGCAGGAAAAGGAATATATACAAGTGACTCTAGAATTATTAGACATACGATCTGAGTTGACATGGACGTAGGGAGACACAAAGCACTCAGTACATCAGCTTCGCCATCCAAGGCGTAAGTCCATGCTATGCAGGTCACAAGCAAAATCCTGGGCCCTGACTCAGGTCCCGGAGTTGCCTGAGTGCACGTTACACACACATTTCACTCTGGTTCTCACACTAGACCCCTTAGCTATGAGCTAACATTGGAATATTGGGCACAACGGAAAAATGCAGTGGAGATTCTTGTCATGATCTTCTAAAATGAAAAGAAAAAACTAAAGCATACTGAATTCTAGACGAGGAGGAAGATATTGATGAGAAAACCTTTTAAAATCTCAGCATTGCCCGGCACCTGGCTCCAACGACCGTCGCTCCTTGTTCAGAGGCTCAGAGCGCCTCAGAGCGCCGTATGCGACTCCTGTTGGCCGCGGGCTACGCGCGGGACTCCGGGAGGCCGGGACGCCCGCGATGTAGGCGGTGACCTTCGAGGATGTGGCTGTAAACTTCTCCCGCGAGGAGTGGGCTCTGCTGGATCCATCCCAGAGGAAGCTCTACAGGGATGTGATGTGGGAGACCTTTAGGCTCCTGGCTGCCGTAGGGAGGCGCTCGGATGACCAGCACCTTGACGACAAGGACAGGAAATGCAGGAAACAGCCCAGAAGTGAGGAAGGAGAGTCTTGCTGTGACTGTGAGTTACGGTGTCCACATGGAGCAGCAGTTTCTCAGAGTCCAGATCTGGACATACACGTTCCAGTTGTTGCTGTAAAAGCAGGCGAGAGCAGTTGTTCTGGGAGGCCCCTGGCTGCCCATCCATCTGCAGATGGGCCCATCGTGGTCGGCGCTGCGCGCAAAGCT
>PVKA01012929.1:26148-56528 GCA_004027165.1 Ctenomys sociabilis | reverse complement strand
CTCCTACCGTGCAAGCATTTATCGGGTGTGATGCAAGCCTCTACATGTGTCCGCTATCCGCGGCTCCTATCGTGCAAGCATTTATCGGGTGTGATGCAAGCCTCTACATGTGTCCGCTATCCGCGGCTCCTATCGTGCAAGCATGGCGGATCTCGTGATACAGCAAGCTATATAGATTTCACAAACCAATCATAATTATGCACGTGGCCGATTACTATTGGTAGATCTTACAGCAATGGCAGGCTTATTCTAAATAAGGGAGAGGTTGGTACAGCAACAAGAACCAGGAAGCCGGATATGGGCGCCATCTTTGCAGACACGATGGGCGGGGGAGCGAGGAGCGGGCGCCATCTTGGCTCGGCTCCCAACAGTTAATAATTTTGCAGCCTTTACACCTTTATGTCTACAGGATACTGCTATTACTTTGAGGTTTATCTTGAAAATCACCAGGTGTGCACCTCCAGAACCATGAACCAAAAGAAACTTTTCTTGACAGTCCTTCGGTCTGTGCTATTGTGCTAATGGCAGCAACAGAAACTGGACAGAGTATTCTAGAATCTGTAGCACAGTATTCTTAAGTATGAATTTATTCTTTTAATATTTTTATTTTCAGTTATCTTCAGTTTTTTTTGTAAGATCCCATTTTAGTACAACACACAATAATAAACAATCTTTCAGGTCATGTTTTAAAATATTAATAAGTACCCTATACTGCCTTCTACCTAACTAAAAAAATAAAAATAAATTCCATTCATTCAAACAGATTACCTGATTTCAACAATATCACAGGTTAGAAAGAAGTAACAATGGAAACAAGTCTACAAGAACTCAAACTCACATTTTCTGGTTTTCTTTTTATGAGGTGTAAAGATCACTAGCTACAAATGAAAACTATGTAGGTGTTTTTGTACTTATTAAATGTATTAGTTTGGGTAGGGAATTAAAAATGCATTATAAAAGAATAGTGTGACAATGCGAAATGAGCCATCTAATTGGCATAGTTCCCAGAGATGGTCTTGAGTTATAACTGATGACATAACATAGGCTGTATTTTACTCAGACTATACAAATTTGGTTTATTTATTCCTAACAATTTTTAGAACCTTTATATTTATAGCTACTTTGGGTTATATTTTACCAAAAATTATAACTTAAATGAGCTTTGATGTTGGTCATAAATATTGTTCTGAAAGCTAATGTGCTTTTCCTCTAGGATACGTAACAGAAAAGTATCCATGTTTATTGAATAGTTATGTTAAATTGGAGTAAAATATCAGAAAGGGAAGAAGAGCAAAAGAGAACGAGTTTGAGGGATGGACAGAAAGAAAGAGACAGAGAGGTAGAGAAAAAGATTAAGAGATTGCAGGTAAGGCAAAAACATCCTTTTTGGGCTGGGGTGATAGCTCAGTAGAGTAAGCACAGGTGCAAGGTCCTGAGTTCAATTCCTGGTACTGAGAAAAAAAAATATTTTTTCATTATAATGTTTAAAACTATATAGTTTTTAACCTTATAATAACAAAGTGTGAGTCTCTGTGTGCAACATTCAAATATACCTGAATTATCTGAACTCATGTCTTGTGAGAACTTTGCTCTAAGGCAAGGCTCTCTCATAGCTGTGTTCCACAGAATGCTCTAGCCTCACCAGTCCTTTGAATGCTGTGTCTGCTGTTACCCTTCCTAGAAGGTTATGAAATTGATTTTTATCTCCTCCAAATCAATAAACTTCCTCTGAAAGTCACCCATTAGAAGGACGCCATAAAATAGAATGTACTAGGTCAGCACTACCTTCTTATGGAAAAAGCTGTGTGTGAAATATTTGAAAAATCACCACTAAACATAGTAAGGGACTTAGGGAAAGTGACACTATAGCGTCCTTTCCTTCCTACCATCCTCTTGGCTGTTATCACTATTTTCACTTGTCATTGCTTTTTGTCTGAAAGTGCTTTCAGTAATCCCAGTGCTTGTGCCAAACCTGAGGGATCTTAAGGGGAAAGAAGCCCACTTAGGACACAGCGTGAAGAGGACAGGGATGGTGATAAAATATACTCAGTTCTCAACTTTGCAGAAACAGAGAAACGTAGAGATATGAAGAAAAAACATTCTCATGATAGAGAATTAATCTAGGGAAAAATCCTCAAGGAATGCACAGCTTTTAAAGAAGTTCACTGACCTATTCTTGGAAAAATTGTAAAAAGTTTTTGAAACCTCTAAACATCAGAGAATAAGAAATGTAATATAAGGGCTGGCCAGATATCTCAGTGGATTGAAGTGTCCACCCAGGCAGATGCAGAGGCCAAGGTACAATCCCTAGTCTGCACTGCCAGCCCTGCCCCCAGGGCACACTGAAATGGTGATTTAGAATGGGCATAGTGGTACCCGTCTGTAATTCCAATTCTTGGGAGGCTGAAAACAGGAAGAATCACTGCCGTGGAAATATTTCACTTCTCCATCAAACTTGAAAGAGTTTTGCAGGGTATAATAGTCAGGGCTGGAATTTGTTTTCATGTAGGACTTGAAGAACTCTGCTCCATGTTCTCCTTGCCTTCATTGTTTGTGTAGAGAAGTCGGCTGTAATTCTGATGGGTTTTCCTTTGAATGTGAGCTCCTTCTTCTCTCTCGCAGCTTTCAGTATGTTATTTTTGTGTTGGATTTCTGGGATCTTAACTATTATATGTCTCGGTGTGTTTCTACTTGGGTTGAGGTTATTTGGTGTTCTGTATGCTTCAGTGACCTGGATGTTGGATTGTTTCCTCATATTTGGGAAGTTTTCTGCGATTATTTTGCCCTAAATTCTTTTTATGTCATTTGTATTGACTCCTTCATTCTCGTTGATACCAATTATTCTCGCATGGGTTGGTATATAAGTCTTGCTCTATCTAGGTCTTAACTATCCAGCAGAAAGGTATAAAAATGAAGTGTACATTGTGGGGCCATAATATTAAGCTGAGCTGTAAATGGCTATGGTCGACAACTTCTTTGAATAACTCACTATTGTTGTGGAATGCTGGACTGTGTTGGATTGTGTTGTCAAGTTCAAGCACCTAAGGTTAGTTGAATGACAATGGAGTGCCCACCTTTGACAGGTGTAGACAAAGGAAGGGGTATAGAAAGGAAGAATCATGATGTGTGTATGGACAGTACAGTTGGGATAGATAATGCTGTGCTTCTACATAATTCTATGAGAGGCAAGATTTGCACTAATGGTGGTTGGACAGGATATTATGTCGCCTTCTAGTACTATGGTCATCCACTAGGAAAATAATTATTGAATGTTTGATATAATTCAGGTATAAAAAATAAGATAAGTAAATAGCTACGCTCTTAATTTACTGATAAGAGACATCTGCTACAATAATGTCTGTAAGTATAATATCATGTATGCACCTTGTACGATACCAAAACAGTATGAAAACAGTTTGCAATGTGTTAATTTATCGAATCTGTCTTGTTAAGGTGTCTTAACACTGTCTGATTGATATTTGTACTTCAATAAAATAAAAAATAAATTAAAAAAGAAAGAATCACTGCAAGTTCAATCAGGTAGTGAGACCCTGTAGACCGTGTAAGCCTTATAGATCCTGTACTAAATACATAAAAAAGAATATATGAGTAATAATTCTAGAAAGCCAAAACAGAAAAGAGTAATTATCAAAGAAAGAATACAAAGGATTTTCTCAGAGCTGAGAGACAAAAATCTCCATACTAAAAGACTGAATAAAACTTCTAAGACTAGCAAGGATATTAGGTTTTTCAAGCATGTAGCTCAGGTAAGGTGGTAACTTATAAATGAATGATAATTTGAATTGAATTAAGATTTATGTTCATCAGAAGAGGATTGTTAGAAGATGCCAAAAGACAAAAATTACGACATAAATTTGAAAGATCTTATTGACTCATTTTCAGTTACAGAGTCAGACAACACTTTCCCCATCAGTCTGCAGCATAGAAGGATGGTGCAGTGGGGAAGGCAGGGTGGGTGCCCCTATCAGTGGAACAGGGCTGAAAGTCTGAAGGAAGTCCAAACAGAACAAAAAGCCACTGAGGCCGGAAGTGAAGGCACATGCTCATAATACCAGCGTTCTGGGAGGCAGAGGCAGGGAGACTGCAGGTTCTAGCCAACTCTGGGCACCTTAGTGACTTAATGAGGCCCCGTTTCAAAATAAATAAATAGGGCCAGGGAGATAGCTTAGAAACCTAAGAGCCTGCCTGGCAAGAACAAAGTCCTAAGTTCTATCCCTGGTACTAGAAAGAAAAAAAAAATCAGTGAATAAATAAAAGTTGGGGATATAGGTCAGTGTGAAAGCCAAGGATCCAGTCCCCAATTACATCCCCCCCTCACACACACACAAGCTATTGAGCATTTCAGAGCTTTACTTCCTTATGGAATTAAAACATGGTTATTGTTTTGTTTTGTTTTGTTTTTAACTAGTCCTTTTTACAGTTAATTTTGAACATATAACCTTTCTGACAAATGACTCCTTTTGGTCTGATCTATGAGGCCCAATGTAGGAGCTTAGTTCAAAAATAATGGATTCCTTTCTATGGTATTTAGCAATGGAAATGATAAGATGCCAACAGAATGCACTGGAAATATTCTTTAGGACTTAGAATTTTATAGCAGCCAAAGTATTGACAACTCTGAGCCCAGAGCAATAATTTAAAACATTTAGATAACTTTCTTTATGTATTCTTTCTGAAAACTTAATATATAGTGCGTATTGTAGTTTAGTTCAAAAGTGATGCCCAAGACTCATGTGCTTAGAAGTTGAATTTTGGAAGGCAACTAAGTCGTGGGGTTAATATAGCTGACTTGCTATTGGGAGTTGGAATCCAATTGGAAGAGCTGGCTTACTGTTGGTAGGACTGGACAGATGCATCTTTCTCCCCAGCTCTTCCCTTTTCTCTCTGCTTCCTGACAGCTATGACCCTAGCAGCCTTTCCCTGAGAAAGGCCTTTTCATCATGCGACGTCTCAGTCATGCAAAGAGTAAGACATCTGAAGCTGTAAATCAAAATAAACCTCTGCTCTTTTAAGATGTGAATACTGAGTATTTTGTCCTTGTGTTGCAGAAAGTAACTAAAACCCTAGAAGCAGATGAGAATTCTAAAAGTAACTGATAGACTCCAGAAGACACTTCAAGGAAATCCAGTATGATATATGCTTCAGTCCTTGAAAGAAGTAGTCTAAATTCCAAGAGGAAATTATTGCTCTCCAGGGAATATCTTAAGAAAATGTTAATTCTCTGCAATAGGTAGAGTAACATACAAGGGTCCAAGTGACATTAGTGTCATAGAGAGGGAAGATGTGGCTTCTTATAAGAAAAATGTAAGACAACTAGATGCTTTAAGAAGAAAAATGGACACAGGAAAAGTCATTGTTCTAATATAAAACAAATTAGAATGTTGTATTATTTTAAATCATTGATAGGGAGTTAGAATATAATGCCTTTGTCCTAAAAATAGGTGTTCTTTATGCATTTAGTACAGGGTCCACAGCATCTCACTACTATACGGATCAGACTTCTAGTAATCCTCCTATTTTCAGCTCCCCCAAATGCTGGGGTTGCAGGCACGCAGCACCATGCCCCGTCTCATTTTCTCAGCGCACCCCATGTGTGGGGCCAGTACAGTATGCAGGGGATTGAATCCCGGTCCTTGTACCTGCCTAAGCAGGTGCTTTAATCCACTGAGCTATCTGGCTGGCCCTAGATGTTCTTTCAGGCTTTTGGGAAAGAGATTGTGATCCTAGTATTGTATTAGTTCATCTATTTTCATAATTATTATAGGAGAAATAGATGGTTTGAAATCATTATACTGTATATGCTTTTTATTTTAAATATGTTGGATTCTACCTTTGCTAGGTTAGAGAAACAGAGTAGGCTGTGTCATCTGTTTATCTAGAGATACTTATTTTAAGAAATTTGCTCATGTGATTGTGAAAGTAAGTAAGTCTGCAGTCTGCACCCAGGTGGGCAGGCTGGAGACTGGGGAAGGACAGCTGCTGCATGGGAGCCGAAGTCCGTGGAGCTTGGCCTTTTCTCTATGTCTCATAGAACGAGGCCCCCACATGCCATGAAGCTGATCTGTTTTACTCACAGTGTGCTGACTTGACTATTAATCTCGTCTGAAAATACTTTCACAGTGAGGATTCTGATCACCATTTGACTAAACACAGGGGTAATTTGACTCAGCCAGTGATGTAAAACAGCAATAAGAACTCTAGCACAAATGTGGTAGATTTATGTATGGCCAAAGATAGGATGTAAAAGTTAACTTCACCAACATAAAAATTAAAATAAGAATGGAGAAATAGAACATGGAAAGGTGAGGAGAGGTGGGAGAAGCTATGTCCTTAAAGTGAGTTACAGGGAGAAAACTGATAGACCAAGAAATATAAGATCAGTAAATACAGAAAGTTAATGCAATGGCCTAAATTAGGAAAGAATGGTCGAAGAATGTCAGTGTGAGTGAACAAAATCATGATTTGTTATAGCTGAAAGTTGATGTCCTACCACAAGGGTTTTATGATAGTCCATAAGAGCTGGGAATGGTGGCATACACTGTAATACCAGTATTCTGGGAGGCTAGGTCATGATATTGCAGGATTAAGCACAGCCTAGGCAATCTAATGACTTAGTGAAACTGTCTCATAGTAAAAAGTAAAAGAAGTCTGAAGATGTAGCTTAGTATGAAGGCCCTGGGTTTAATCCTCAGTTAAAAATACAGTAGCATAACATATTATTTCAATCAAAAATTATAAACAGGATTAGATTTGTTGGGTTTTCAATGTATTTCTTAAAACTGACTTTAGACAGATATGTAACTCTGTGTTTGTTATACTTCTGGCCCGTGAGGTAGCAGCTGTGAAGCTGACTTAAAACATCTTATGCACAAAGGTAAGTAGAAGTGGTTGACTCAAGAAACTTGGGGCCAGGACAAAGGACAGGGAGCACTTATGTTATAAATTCTTTTTCATTCTATCTTTTTAAATTATGAGATTATAAATCTTTGATGAAAGTAAGTGGAATAAGGATTTATAGTAGAATGAGGGAAGAAAACTGAGGAGAGCTAAATGGGGAGAAAAGTAGAGAAATGCAAGAAATGCGCAAGAACAGTAATTCAATTTGGAGATTCGTATGGCTGGACTGGGCCTCGGTGTCCTGTGGTTTCTCCTCTCGGGTGTCCATCTCCTTTGTTGGGAGGCATCCCTGCCCCATGCCTGGGGTCTGTCACATAGCCCAGTCCTTGGTGCTCCTTAGCTTATTGACAGCAGGAGCCTGGCTTCTTCAGGGAAATACAGCTGCTCCTTGGATTTAGTGCATTGTTAATGTGCCCTTGACTCTCAGGGTGACACCATAATCTGAGGACTTCCCAGGGGTGCACAGCGCAGCCATGTGAAGTCTTTCACAACCTGAGGTTGATCAACACATGTAAAAAATTCACAATTAACTGATACAGCATGACAAAAAATAGCTCTGCCTGCATGCTGATGATACATCTAATCAACTAACTCAAATTATCTTTACTAAGGAATAATAAGAAAATCTTAATGCTAAGGTATTCATGGGTACTACCATTGGGGAATTTTTTGACAATTCTGACTAGTGATACTGTGATAGAATAGAATTAAGTATGGCGAGGTAGTACAAAGTGAAATGTGACCATTAACTTGTAATATATTCATTGGACCACAGTGATGTAATTCTGTACATGGTGAATCTGAAGTTATCTTGTAGCACTACTGAACATTACATACTTCTAATTCTCTCGGAATCCATTTAGGGTATATTTTTGTAATTGGCTGATTATTCAGAAAGTGCTACTTTGCCTTTTTGTTTTTCCTTTTCTGTCTTGTTTGGGTAAAACTTTTGTCATAATCTTTGTGTATCAGTCCAGCTGGTAAGAGGGGATATGGATAGGTATTAGACTATTAAGAATCACCTTTTGTATGCCAGCCCTGACCCTGGCCATCAAGCTGCAGCCTGTCACCCTAGGGGTGGGAAGACTGAGGACAGGAGGGTCATTACTATGAGTCTGAGCTGTGCAGTGAGACCCTAAACCAGATATATTAAAAAAAATCTGCTTTTGGCTTTGTAGCAATATCTACAATAGGAAGGGAAAGGAGGATTTAGAGACAAGTCCTTGAGAGAGAACTGATCTTACTGAATTCTTTCATTGTTATAGTAGCATATCACCATCCAAGCCTGGAAGAGCTCACTCCTAGCACATATCATACACATTATATATGAGTATGGTGGCAAGCCCTGAAATCCCAACACTGTGGGAGGCTGAGGCAGGAGAACTCCAAGTCTGAGCTAGCCTGATCAATTTAGTAGTGAAGCTCCATCTCAGACAAAAAGCAAAACAAAAATAACACACACACACACACACACACACACACACATATTTATATATAAATAACTGAGATGTAACTAGTGTATAGGTCCTGGGAGCTGGGGTACAGGTGCTGAGTTAAATCCCTGGTTCTGTGAAACAAATACCAAACCTCACTGCATTTTATATTCCCTTAAAATGGATATAATTTATTCTGCTGAAATCATTAGTTAGTAATTATTGTTCAACAACAAAAGAATATTATTTTCTTTTTCTTTCTTTCTTTCTATTTGATGCAGCTCAGATTCCTAGTGATCCTCCTGTTCTCATCCTCCCCAGTGCTCGGATTACAGGCATGCATCAGCACACCTGGTCTTAGTAGCCACTTGGTGTGCCTGAGGGCAGGGAATGCAGGGCATATGGAGCTGGGGATCAAATCCCAATCCCTAAAATAGTATTTTCTAGTTACAGGGGTTTTCTATATATGAAAACACTAAAGATCATCTCTATTGTTGTCTAGGACAAAAACTAAGATTTCTCAGATCCAAGTTTCTGCCAGTTGTTAAAGTGAAGATTTGTGAAACAAAGTCCTACTTTGGAAGTTTTTCAAGGAAGAGCATACATTATGATTTTAAAAGAACGATGTAACGGGAAGATTTTACTTGGATCCTAATCATAGATGACTGTCTCGTGTTATCTTATCAGAAGCAATACAGAACACATTAGTAAAATCTCAGTATCTTTGATAAAGCTGGAAATTTTTCATTTCAATCAGTGTTTGCAGCATTACCCCTTCCGGCCCATCATCAGGGCTGGCTTCAGAAATCAGTAGCTGAATTCAGTCACTTGTTCTTTCCACGTTTTTCTTCCTCCCCTCATGTTTCCCATTAATCATTTTCCTAATGGTTTCAGTGTCAGTTTTTGACTTTATCAATAATTTCATGATAATTTTGGAGAAGGTGTGGTCTCTTACACATTTATTAATTAGAATTCCTGTGAAAGGGCTTTTCTCATCAATAGAGACCCTTGGTTAACTTGAAATAGAGCATTTATTGCACATCTGCTTATTTTCCCCATCAATTAACAATTTTCAGAATGAGAAGTAGGTCTAATAGCTTTCCTCTGGAACAGTGAAAAAAAAAAAAGGGATCTTTCTGGCTTTTGTGAATGACATTATGAATCATGGATTTTGTAGATTCATTTCTTTGCATTCTCCGATCATCTTGCCTTCAGATTGTTCTTCTTGGAGCACCTGAGAGCCTTTCCAGCTGGCCTCTTGCCCTTTGCTCATTGCAGTGAAGGTTCTTTATTTTAGGACCCCTGAAGACACTTGAAGCCTAATTTTGTCTCCCCTGCCTGAAGTGTGAAGTCGGTCATTTATCCAAGATGGCTTGTGCCGCTCAGTGTGGATGGAACTGTGGTTAACACCCGTGCACAGAGATGGCCTGCCACCCCCTAATAGTGCTGCAGGGAGGCCCTCCTGGAGCAGAGCCAGAGGGAAGACAGTCGTGAGCAGAGGTTGATAATTCTCAGTATCATTTTATTTTATTTATTTTTAAAATTAAATTAAATTTTATTATTTCATTTTGAAATGATACAAAAGCAAGAACACAAATCAGAAACAATGACAGAAACAGTAACATACAACAATACATATGTTACAGATTTTCACAATAAGAACAGCTGATTAACAATGGTTGATATCTATTTTTATTATCAAATCCCATGTGGCAATATATCTTATTGGTCTCTATGCTTCTATACTACACAGTTTAGAACTACATACTTGAATTTTGTTTTGGGGAAAAAGCAGGAAGTCCATTGCCCAGGACCCCACTTTGTAGCTTGAAGGCCTGACATGAAAAACAGCCATTTTCATGGAAGCCTGCATGGAGAATGCTCTGCTCCTCTTCATTCCTATCTGCTACTTTATAAATAGAAATGGTACTGAGGAAGTGTGGTTACACAAATCTATAATAGCACTGAGAGCCCAGAGGATTGCCTGGGCAATTCAGTGACTTAGTAAGGCCCTGACTCAAAATAAATATTTAAAAAATGGAAGAAGGTAGAGTGTAAGTGGGGAATGTATCTCAGTGTTAAGCCCTCCAAATTAAACAGATAAACAATACTGGAAGAAAGGAGAGAAATTGAAAATATACCAATTTCAGTTTGACTAGGATGAGGAAGAGGAACTTTAGGACCTGCTGGAGAAGCCTTTTGGAGAGGAAGGCCAACTTTCTGTCCCCACCAGCAGAGACACAGGATAGCACAGAGGAGACCGAGTCATTTCTTTTTCTCTTTCTTCCTAAAAATTGCAAGTATAGAACTGCTGAATATGATTTATCTAATTTTATTTCAAATATATATATACCTCATGAGATGAGTCTGGACATCAGTGTTTTGTTTTCATAAGAATCTTATTTTCTCATATGTTTGCAAGAGGTAGAAGCAAGAGCCAAACTCTGTTAAGGTCAGTTTCCTGAGGCCATGGGAAGTTAGTGCTTACAGTGTAGTACAGACATGGAAATTAGATAAACTGGAAGAATCTTAGAATCCAGTATCCACAGGGTGGAAGGCCTGAGAACATGTGTATGTCCCCCTACTCTGAGGACTACTCAATTATAGGATATGCGTAGGCTAGGAGAGTCTGTCTAAAACCATATCCTAACTTTTTAGGCCAGGATACTCAGCCACTGAAAATGACAGGGATTTGCCTCAATTCACAGAATGAGGATGTGAGTTTAAACTTTGTGATTCTGAGTAGTGTTTTTCCTTTCTTCAAGCAAGTGTATCATTGCACTGAAAACATGTACTCAGAAGTCATGAATCAAATTCAAACTAGCATAAATGTCACTGGCTATGCTTTTGTAAATTTTCCAGGGAAGAAAGAAGAGGATTGTCATGAGAGGAATAAAATGTTGTAGTTGTCACCCACCCAACCCCCACCCACACCCCAGCTAGGCTTACTTGAAGTTCAGAGAAAGTGTTATAGTGGTCTCTTTCACGTTGAGGTGCAAGCCTCCTTCCCCTACATTGTAGCACATATTACCCACCCCGGGGTGGGAATAGCACTCACACCCAAAATCTGAGCCTTAGATCATAAATCAATCACAAACTCCAGAAGCCACCCCATGAGGCTTTGGAAGTACACCTAGATACACACACACACACACACACACACACACACACACACACAGAGCTGGTGTCCTCAGAATCATAGCCTTCCTCAGTCTTGGCATTGTGGATTTGTGTGGAAATACCCAGGGATCCTTTGAGACATTGGCACCCTTCTGGGTCTCAGCCATGCCACCCTTTGTTTCTGACCTGAGGCTTCTTCTGAAACTCCTTGTGTGGCTTCAGGGTCCCCTAGGGCACACAGGTACATTCATGCTGCTTCCTCCACCCTGAGACCTGTTCTTTGGACCACATATAGAAGCCTGCTGTTTTCCTCTCAGGATTCCTCACTTGGAAATATGCTCATAGATTCCTTAAATGTTCCAGGGACCCTACCTTTTGGGAGCAGGTATGTGCCCCTTTTCAGAGCCCAAATGAGGCTAACCTCCCTCCCTTCTCTCTAATTATCTTTCCCCACATCTTCCCCAACCTGTGGAGTTTTTCTGCTCTTAGAAGGTAGAACTCTCCTCTCCCTAACTCACCAAGTGTTCTCCTCCATCTATTTTTCAGGCCCTGACTACTTCTCCAGTGTTTAGGCAGCTGTACATTGAATGGTTTCTGTCCTGAGGTTTTTTGGCATCATCTTTTGAGGCCATGAATCCTGACTGCTACAATATATGATGGAAGGAGTCAGGGGAAAAGGAAACAGCAAGAATACAACTCTTCCCTCATGGTTCCAAAATGTTATATCACCTCTAAAGATTAGCAAAGGCCTTTTATTTTGATAAGTTCAGACTCTCAATGCAAAAACAGTGTATCCTCAAAAAGAAAGTTATGGAACTTGTAAAGTTAAGCATTTGGTATTTTAAATTTGAGCAATGACTGTGGCTATTCTGCTTTATCTCAAACTCAGTGTTCTATAAGCATCTCTGACTCACAGCCCAACAGGATTATTCTCATGTTCTAAACCAAGAAGTCTTCTTCCAGTGGTCTCTCTAACATATGACATTTGTCTCTATTTGTGCTCTGTTACCGTCTCTCAATTCACAGCTCAGTGGGGACCCAGGAATCTGTCCTATCCCATAATATTAAGAGTCCCCTTCTTCCATTTGTCCCTTAAGACCATCTGTTTAATTGGCCCCCTTGGCTTCTAGCTCTTCCTTGTCAGCTTGGTCTTACAATCTTAGTTTCAAATCACAATCTGGTGGTGTCAGTCCTTATGATTACTGAAAACCTTGAGAGGCTTCAGACTCCTTCAGAGGACTGTTGGGACTCATTCAGTACTGACTTGAGCTATGTCTATGTGCTGCCCTTTTTCTACAATTACTGAGGGATTTGGCTGCAATGACACTACACCATTCATCATTACAAGAAAGGGTCAAGTACATTCACACCTGCTGGGTTCTGAGGCTTTTCTCCTGCCTTCAGTGCTGTGCAAATGCCTTCCTTTTCATCTCTAGCATCCTCTCCATTCTTTGGGGTCCTATTCTTCCCTTGGGTGGCCCTCTATGTTCCTTATTTTGTGTTTACTACCTGGTAACTTTTGGAAGGATCCTAGGGGTGCAGAGATGAAAAGACAGTCAAATCTATTGTTTTTAGAGTTAATCAATATTATTGAACTATAAGTAGTGGGGCTAGCCATGAGTCTTTATTTCTGATTTCTTCAGAAAACAAATTCTCCCTTCTCATGGTGATTATATTCCTGTAGGAGGGAGAAAAGTAATGGAAATCAATAAAAAAATGGAGACTAGTAAGTGCAACCCAGAAAGTGGAACAAGAGGGAGATAAGGAAGAGTGGCTGCTCTCCTGCTTTAGAGTTAGCAATCCGGAGGGCCCAGGAGGTAAGAAGGGAATTATCCCAAAGACTATATTGGATTACTTTTGCTGAATTCACACATCTACAATATTTAAATGGCAATGGGATACACATCTCTGACAAAACTAAACAAAAATAAAAGGGGGATACAAATGAAGGAGCAATTTTTTCTTAATTCAATGAGAAGAAAGATTTGTATTAAACCCTGGACAGAATATCATGTCTGCATCTTGTACTATGAATAACCGCTATGAAGACAACAATATGCAATGTATTAATTATTATAACTGCCCTACTAACCTGTTTTGAAACTGTCTCATTGCTATTTGTTTCTCAATAAAATTAAGGTAAAAAGAAAGCAAAAGAAGATGAATAAAACCATGCTGGTGGTTACCTAAATAAATAAATAAATAAATATCTTCCCCTCAAATGGACTGGTCATTTCAAATTAACAGAGAGAGATAGATGTGTGTGCCATGGCACCAGGAGGTGCAAGAGAAAGGCACTCAGTCTATGCTGAGAGCATTATAGAAAATTTCCTGAGAGACAGAAAGATAGCTCAGAGAACTAAGGCACCTGCTTAGACAAGGAGTAGAGCTGTCTGTCTATAATTCCAGCACTTGAGAGGTGAAAACAGAATGATCACTACAAGTCCAAGCTGCATAGTGAGACCCAGCAACAGCCAAATATATGAAAGAAAGAAAGGAAGAAAGAAAGAAAGAAAAGAAAAGTAAAGAAAAGACAGAAAAAGAAGTTTGCTGAAGGAATTGGTACCATATTTAAAGAAAACTGGGCATCATGTGGACAAAAAGAGCAGAGCAAAAGGAATATTGGAAATTGAGCAAGTGTAGTGGTGCATGAGGGCCCTTGTGCCTCTGTTCCAGCCCTACTATTATGGTTTGCATCTAATTGTCCCCCTAAAGCCTCAGTCATGGGCAGGGACTTCTAAAGTTTGAGATTAATTCATGATCAAGGCTGGGATTATGAGTTTTAGTATTGCTGGGATTCTGAGTATGAGTACTCAACCCAGCCTGTGGCAGACAGCCTGAATGTAACTTAGGAGAGACAGACTTGCTTTTTGTAGCCCTTGGGGCTGCTACTCCTCCAGTTTTCTCTGTGCTCTTTGCCACCACCATGAAAGGTTGCTCTCTGCCATGTGCCTTGGAGCCAGCCAAGTGTGGACTGAAACTTCCAGTAACTGTGAGCTAAATAAACCTTTCCTTCCTTCATTGGGGTATTGGGTGTTTGTCTCAGCAAGAGAGAAGATTAATTGAGACACCTAATGTGGAACCTGCAGCAATGGAGCATAGCAGTCAGTTTCCTTACTCAGAGAAATCTGAGCTTTGTTGCATGTGTCCTGCACATGTGTGTATAGTTAGATGTGCATAGTATGTGTACAGAACCTGAGCCTGTGTGAGTAATTGGGCATGCATGTGTGTGCATTAATCTTTCACAGGTGTTTATAGCCAGTTGTGCAAAATGTTGTGCCTAATCCTGCTTAAGTGTGTTAGTCAGGTGTGACTAGATGGACCCTGTTGCCCATTGTCATTTCCATTCATTGGCTAGCCTTTCCCTCCTCTCTAGTTGATCCTGTGTACCACCACTAAAGGCTGGTGAACTCCTGTGAGGTGCGCTACCTGGGGGAAACACCAGGCTCAGAGATATGCCTGGTGCAGTGGGAGTTACCCAGGAGGAGCACACCCAACAATAGGCTTGTCATCACTCTCCAAGCATGACACCAGGAGAAATGATAGAGAGGAGAAGAAGGAGCTCAGAAATATTGAAAAAATAAAACATGAGCATGACTTGGATCCTTGAATAAATGGAGGGAAAGGAGAGGTGTTAACAGATGGTTCCTGGTGTTCTGATTTATCACACTGAGCAGATGATAAAGCATTTGAATGAGATAAGGATAGAGAGGAGTGCAGGTTTGAGAAAACCATGAGGAAATGTAGAGGTGAGTTATCTTCCCAGGTTTCAGGTGAGTCTTGAGCTTCAGTTTGGAACAGACATTGATGAGACTCCACAAAGCTGCTACCTGGATGGCCTGCTGACCCCATCCCCCAGATGCTGGGGTGAGGACGCAGACGGCATAGAACATCTTCCATGTCTATGTGGATTGCACTTAGTTCAGCAGTTCCCTAGCTGCTGAACTAGAATCATACACTAGAATCATACACTAGATTTAAAATTTCAGCATCCAAGTTATACCTCAGATCAAGTATAAAAATCATATTGGAAATTTGAACAAAGCTTGCAAAGGGTTTTAAACTGCTCAAATAATTCCATTCTGGAAGCAAGTAGACACCATTGTGTTAAATGGGGACAGCTAACTCCTGTAAATGTCTGGGAGGCTCAAGAGAGGTTTGTGTCCAGGGGCTCACTGACAGAAGGTATAGAACCAGTCAGACCCCCTGTCTCCAGCTGGGACAAGCATCAGTGTGTTTTGTGTTCCAGAATTGCCCTGGGAACTGTCTGAAGGTAGACTTCTGATAGAACATTTTTGCTCAACATTCCTCTTACTCTTCTCTCTTCTTTTATAGGTTTCTTTCCAGAACATGCCTTCAGTAATCCCCTTAGAAAATAATTTCCTCCTCAAACTCAGCTTCCAGAGAACCCAACTGGAGACATGGGTTGTCAGTGATTATAGACAATAGGGAAATGTTTTAACTGTAATGTTCTGAGCTTCAGAGATGAGCCTACTTAGAGGCAGAAGAAAACAAATCCATGGAGAATTAGTACTAGAGTTAGAATGGGAATTAGGTACTACATTAATGAGAACATGTCTGGAGGAGGTCATAGAGGATAGAGAGAGGATCTTGTTATCTTTGCTCAGCTGAGCAGAACATAGTCTTTACATGGTCTCATTCCTTCATTCATTCATTAAACATTTATTCAGTGCTTGTCATGGGCCCAACACTTTATTTAGCATAAATAGAAAAATAAGTAAATTTCTTACAATGGTGGTCAAAAAGATGGCAAACATTTAAATTTAAAAGATTTTTATGATAAAAGTGCATTACTTATCACTAACACACCCACCACATAATTCTTTATACTTCCTGAAGTAGGTTTTGAAGTCTTCTTTCCTAAGTATCTTTTGGACATCTGATAAAAGTAAAAAAAAAAAGGGGGGGGGGAGGCTTGGGAGATGGCTCAGTAGAGTAAGCACTTCCTTGGCAAGTGCAAGGGCCTGAGTTCAATCCCTGGTTCCACCAAAAAAATAAAAACCCAAAAAACAAACCAAAACACAACCACAGTGACTGTTGCTGCTGACTATCATCCGACAGAAAGGCAGATCCTCAAAAACATACAGTGCCATCTTCATCCACCTTATCTCTTGGATCTGGTACCATGTGACTTTTGCCTCTTCCCAGAAGTCAAAATGACCAGGAAAAGTAAACATTTCTCAACTGACTCAGGACACTGAGGCAGCCATGGCAGCACAGCTAAAGATGCCCAGGAGAATTTTCACATGTGCCTCAGAAAGTGCGAAGAATGATGGTGCGAGAATGTTTGTGGACGGATAGGGTATTGGTTTGTTTGTGTGGGGCAGTGTACTGGCCTGGATGGTAGACATTCACCACTGAGCTGCACCCTCAGCCTGAGGAGGAGTACTTTGAAGGACATTAATGATAATATGAATTTTACCCTATTAAATTCTATTTTAACATACTTGATATTTTTTGTCATATTTCACAATCACACAGAAGTCCCAGTTTGGTCATTTGACTTTAGTGTAAAAACAAAAATGGACGCAAAGACTCTCACAAGGCAGTGTAATAATTGCAGGAGAAAGGACTGAAACTTCTGTGGAAGCTCAAAGATAAACACCTGATTCTAACCTGGGACAAAACAATTTTTAAAAGAGAAATTAAAACTGGTTATGAAATGGTGAGTGTGAAGTGTGTTTTGGGTCTGAGAAGGGGGAGGCTGTGTATCCAGAGTCAGGGCCTGATCATTAATTAGTCGCTTTGGAAGCTCGCGTTCTACATCATGTGCTGATTCATCCTTTTTCCTCAGTATTTAAAATGGCAACTTCTTGGACGTTATGTATAAAAATGCTTTTTTATTTAAATGTTTCTATAACCATGAGCAGAAGGAAGAAGGTGAAAGAAAGAAAAAAAAAATGCATATTTTCTCTCCTGGCAAGAGATCTTACGGAGTTGTTACTGTGAAAAAGCCCAGTCTATTTACACTTTTGAACCAAGCTGACACTTGCATACTGCCTTCAGTAAGCAGCAAGCAGATCTGTGAAATATTTATGTAGCTGGCTGCTTCACTCAGGCCTGCCCCTCTTGTCCTTTCTGTCCGTAAAAACTGCACCTGTGCAGAAAATTCTCAATCAAATAGTAGGTCTTCCTTAAAGGTGCCCTTGCTACTGGGAGCCCACAGCAATCAATATGTCTTTTTGATTATACCAGAGCTAAGTTTCATTGTTTCTTTCTCGCACTCTTATTAACTCAATGTGTTTATACACTTACGCTCAGAGGCCCTTCTACCATGCCAGCAAATGGACCGATTGATTCCTTGCTGGGTTGTGGATGGTGGTGTTTGAAATCACCATGCGCTAAGGGTGCCATCATCACAGACTGCAGTGCTATTGATCTGAATGTCAGAGCATAGAAATTTCCTCTTCATTGACAGGATGATATTTACTTCTGTTTATAAAAAGAATCTTCAAACAAATGGGTATTACACCCAAAGTCTGCTTGCCTGTGTAGATATGTATGAACCAAGCCATCAGAAATTCCTTTCCTCAGCTCTGCTTCTTTCTTGTTTCTCATGCTACCAGCAACTAACAGACTTGAAGTAGCAATACATTTAAAGAGCAGTAGCTTTACACTGGCTACATTGTGGAAAGAGAAAATATACATCCCAAGCTCTAGGTTCTTATCTGTCTCACCAGTCATACCAAGTACATTTTTTTACTGAAATTTATATGCTTAAGTATTACCTAAGAGTGGTATTAAAAATGTGAAACTTGGGGTAATGTTCTCATTTTTATTCTAGAGTGAGACCTTGGAGTCCGAATTTTAAAAACTACCTCAGGAAGTCTCACAGTCCACTCTATATGAGAAACTGGTCCATTTATTTCTTATCTCTTTTGAAAGAATTCTTGAGTAACCTCAGACCTGACAAAGCATTTAGCTGGGTGGTTCTCACTTTCAGAAGAAGATATCAGACTATGGAAATATGTATCTATTTCATGGATAGGCAGAACTAATATAATCAAAATGGCCATAGTTCCAAAGCTGTTATATAAATTTAGCACAATCCCAATCAAAATACTGATAATTTTTAAGAGTATCTCAAGAAATTATATAGTTTTGCTGATTTTCTCAAAAAACAATTTTAGGATTTTTCTTTCTATTTCCTTCTTCAACAGTGGAGGAAGCAATCTTAAAATTCATATGGAACTAGAAGAAACCTAGCATAATGAAAGCAATTCTGGGCAACAAAGGCAGGGCATGGATATCACAATCCAGCTTCAAATTATACTTCAAGGGGAACTACCCACTTGGGGTGCCTCTCCTGTCCCTCCCTGAGACAGAAGCTTTCTTTCCCTCAATAAATCTATTCTGCTCATAAAAATTATACTTCAAAACTACAGTAATAAAAACAGTATGTTTTTGACAGTAAGACTAGAGTCAGTCAGGGATCAGTGGGACAGAATAGAAAATACAGAAACACTTCTATGCATATTCAGCTATGTCATCTTTGAAAAGAGGCCAAATACCTTCGCTGAAGGAAAGACGGTGTGGAAAACCTGGCTCTCTATCTGCCAAACTGGAACCTAGACCCATATCTCTCAAGATACAATGAATGAAAACAAAGTAGATCAAAGATCTAAATGGGAGAAACAATATGCTGAAAGACAAAATAGGTAAAACTCTTAAAGAATATGTACACGCAAAGGCTTTGTGTATAAAATCCCAGCTGAACAAAAAGTAATTATAAGAATCAAAGAACAAAATCATATCAAATCAAAAAGCTTTTGCACAGCCTAGGAACCCACCAGCAGAGTGCAGATACAACCTGCAGAATGGGAAGAATTTTTGTTAGATAATCCTCAGACAAGTACTGGTATCTAGAATACTTAATAAGCTCAAAATTTAAATCCCCCTCATTTAAAGGCCCAGTTTAAAAGTGGGCATCTGAAATAAATAGATACTTCTGAGAGGAAGAAATACAAAATGGTAAACAAATTGCATAAAGAATGTTCAGTGTCAGTAGCCTTTCAATAAATTCAAATAAAAAAAAAACTCTGAGATTCCATCTAACTCTAGAAAGAATTTCTGCCATCAAGAAACCAGTGAATAACAATGGCAGTAAAGGTCGTAGGGGAGAAGGGACACTTTTCCACTGTTGATAGAACTACAAACTGATGCAAGCACTATGAAAATCCATATGGAGATTCCTCAGAAACCTAAAATAGAAATCATTCGCCCCAGCTGCTGCCCTTCTACATAGCTTCCTGGAAGAATTAAAGACATCATACTACAATGATGTAGACATGTTCATGTTTATAGCAGTACAATTAATAACTGCTGAATCTCAGGAGCAGCCTATAACTTCTGCTGCATTGACAGATGAATAGATAAATAAAATATGTTGTTTGTGTATAATGGAGTACTATTCTGCAATAAAGGACTATGAATTTGAGTCATTTCTGGCATAGTGAATGCACACTGATTGTTAAGTGAGGCTGTTCAGACACACAAGCTTAAATGTTGCAAGATTTCTCTTATATGAAAAAAATTGATCTAAGAAAAATTAAAAAAAAATTATCTATATCTACATTTATATCAACTTATGTACCAATATTGATATAATCTATACACAAGTATATATATGTGAAGATACATGATTATATATGTATGTATATATGATAAAAGAAAAAAAAGAAAGAATAAAAGGTATTGCAACCAAATGTGTATAATGTACCTAAAAGTCTACTGTGACTGATTATAATGGTCTTACATATTTTGTATGTTCTTTGGCTTATTAATATGATTTTCAATTATATGAAATAATTTTATAATGTTTAATAAGATAAATGAATCTAATGTAGGAAAAGTAAAAGGGTTGGATTGAAAAGGAAAATGAAAAATAAAAAAAAAGAAAAGATTTGAAATGTGTTATATATATGTACCAATTCACTGCAGAGTAGGTAACCATTTGAAAGGAAATACAGTCCTGAGTGAATACCATTGTCTTGATCTGCTGTATGTTACTATGACAAAATGCCTCTAACTCTGAGTAATGTGTAAAGAAAAGAAGTTTCTTTGACTCATGTCTCTGAGAAATAGTACCAGGATGCTGCTAGGATAAGCTGGCTTTGTCATAACATGGCAGACAAATGAAAGATAGACCAGCTGGCCATGGAGTTTTCTTTTGGAACCATCTCCTTTCTCAAAAATTAACCTGCTGGTACAAGTTCTCATCACTCCTGTGGTACAGCATTAATCAGACATGAAAGTGGAGTTCTCCCCTGGGCATATTTACCTTCTACCAAGCCCCAGCTCTGCCATTCTACCACCTCAACAGTGTCACACTGTGGACCAAACTTCCATGAATCTTTGAGAGATAAACCATATGCAGATCACAGTAACTCCTTTTCTCAGCTTAGTAGTGTAGTTTTTCTATATATGATAATGTTTTAATTCCTGACTCACAAGAAAAGAGCAAAGAGAAACTTTGTTTAGAGGTGGAGATGAAATAAACTTAATGGGCTGGCCAAATAGCTCAGCAGATTAAAGCTCTTGCAAGCAGGTTCAAGGGCCAGGGGTTCAAGCCCTGGGCCTGCTGTGCCAGTCCTGCCCCCACGGTGTGCTGAGATGGCAATTGAGCTGGGCATCGTGGCATATGCCTATAATCCCAGCTTTTGGGAGGATGTAAATGGGCTGATCACTACAAGTCCAATCTAGTAGTGAGATCCTGAACACCCTGTAGACCCTCACCTAAAATATCAAAAATAAAAAGAAGATGAAATGAGTTTAATGGAATAAGTAAGGCCATTGGGATGTGGAGAACGATAGAGAGAGACATAGTGCTACTGGCTTTCCTGTAAGTATGCTAATCCAATGCAAGGCAAACCTGTAGTTATAAAGGTAGATAAACTAAAAATCAAAACCATTTTCCCTTAGGGCAAATTATGCAACAGATAATTTGAAAAACATATGTGTTCATGGAAATCTCTTTATAATTTTAATTTTGAAATCTTGGTTTCTGGTTTATAGGGAGAAAATGTTGTGTTGTGCCTTGAACAATAAGAACCATCTTTCATAGAAATGCATGTATAATGCACACAGAGGCAACATATGAATTTGACATGGATTGTAACAGTAGGGTATAATTCTTAAAATAGTTGTTTTGTATTCCCTTATCTCTGTTTTATGAATTTAAACATCATAGAGAATATTTTCCTTTTCTTTGGTATTTTCTCCAAGAAACCCTCCAAAAACCCTTAGTATGCAAACTACAGGGGAAAAAAAAGTAAAATAATAAAAGTGAGACTTAGCAAAAAAAAAAAAAAACACTATTAAGGGAAGATCAAGGAATTTTTCTACAAAGTGTAGAACTCTTGGGAGACAGACACATGATCAGGCTAAAGTTTGGGGCTGAGTTTGTCTATAGCTGCATAAGAGCCTGCTCAAAGCAAAGGTAGAGAATCTCACTCTTCACATAGCTGCTAAACACAGTGCACTGAAGGACCATATTCCTGTCTGAAAGCATCTGTGTTTTCAGCGACTCAAGAAATAGCACTTGAGTCATCCCATCATATGTGACAAGCCCCTGAGAGCCACAGGTTCAGAGCACACATAGAGAAGGGAATATCTATCTCACAATCAGAGATTCTCTTGAGGCTTACTTTATGGAGAGATAGAAGGAAACCAATATACAATTTCTCCTTTTCATTGAACTATGCCACTTACTGAGTACATAATAAATTCATGATTATAATGAAATTTCCAGACAAATGAGATTTTGTTTTAGTCATATTCGAATCTCCACTTTGTAGAAGAATGTCTGGAATATACTAAGAGTTTAACAAATATTTGAGCATTTTGATTAGCTGGTGAACACTGAACTTCATGCTGTACAGAAAATAAGAGGTGAGTAATCTATATTCCTTTGAATCTTAAGGACTAGAGCCTTGTAAAAGCAGATTATTTTTAAAAGTGTGCTTAAGATTTTAATAGAGACACTCCAAGTTTTAATGTCGTCTTGGCTTACTTGTGAGACTGTTTCTCATTCTGTCAGTGCAGAGTCTGGTAGCTTCTATGCTTGCTTAATGTGGAAAGAGTAAAAATGAGATTAGTAGCCAGAGTGTGTTAGATGAAGGTGTTCTAGTAGCCTTTGCATATTTCTAAGCACATTTTCAGGTCTCATTAAATTAAAAGATAACAATCAACATTAGAAAAGAAATCATACCAATAACATTTCCTTCCCTGCCCTTACACTCTGATGTTGCCTGTAGGCATTCATAGTGGGGAAAGCAATTTCTCTTCTCATAAAATGTCATGCACTCACCAGAGAAGACTGAGTAAGGGCACTTTGCTATGCAAATGGCCATCTCTGCAGAGAGACTGCATTAGATGTTGGAAATGCTTCCATGACAATGAAGCTGCAGTGGAAATGTTGGCATGAAGGATGTCCAGTTTAATGAACACTCTTAACACTTGAGCACTAAATGCTTTCTCTCACTGTTGAAAGTATCCTTTTTTAAGCTAAATTTGGAAAAGGATACATATGCTTTGTTCTTCTGGGGCTTCTTTTCATTATTCTCAGCAGGTTTCATTAATCACTATGTACTCATAAGATATACGTTTCCTTTAAATAAAGGAGAGAAAATGAACATGAGAGGAAGAGAAATGCTCTGAACACAACTAAAGATAGCCTCACCTTCCTCTCGGCTGGGGGTAAAAATGAATTGGTACTAGTGGAGGTTAGGCAGACTGTAGGGTTTGATGTGGGAAGAAGCATTTTATTTGTTAATGTAGCATAATTGTAGTATATAAAATTTATCGTATTTAAATGTTCAGACGTGTAATTTAGTGGCGTTATGTGCATTCATCTTGTGTAGCCATCACCACTACTCATTTCCAGAACTCCTTTCATCTCCTAAAACTGAATCATACAGCCACTAAATAACAACTCACTAATCCCCTCGACTCGCAGCCTGTGGCAAACCACATTCTTCTGTCTGTATAAATCTGATGATTCTGAGGACCTCATCTAAGTGGGATTATGCAAAATGTGTTCTTTGGTAATCCACTTGTCTCACTTCACATAGTGTCCTGAAGGATTATCTGTATTTGAACAGGTATCAAGATTCCCTTCCTATGTAAAGATAAATGGTATCCCATTGTATATATTTATTATATTTTGTTTATTTATTCTTCAGTGAATACTTTCATTACATCCCTCTGTGACTATATGAATAAAGCTGCCATAAATACAGGTATGCAATATCTATACTTGTGGCTATTTCAAATTCTTTTGATTGTGTACCCAGAGGGTCACATGGAAATTCTAGTTTTAACTTTTCAAAGAACTACCACATGTTTTTGGCATTGTGGCAGTCAAAATCAGTTTTGAGCTCAGAAGAGTTTGACATAGTTTTTCCTTTTATTTTTAGAAGGAGTCACGGATGGGGTCATTGCTGCGTGGCATCCTAGGGATATTTTCTTGTGCATAAGTCATTTTCCTGTCACAAGGACAGAGCATAGTACCCAACACCCATAAGTTGAGGAAGGGACAGCTCCTTTTGGTTCATGCTTTATGTGGGCTCAGTCTGTGATTGGCCAAGTTTCAAGGCAGAAAATACATGCTGGAAGAGAGCTGCTCACATTACAGTGACCAGAATACAAGGGGAAAAGTGAAGGTCCAAGGACAAGAACATACCCTTCCAGGTCACAGCCTCAGCGACCCCTCCTCCATTCAGGCTTTCTCCTCTCATAGTACATGAACTATTTAATTTAACAGGTGAAGCCACTGATGAGTACAGTGCCTTCACAATCCAATCAATATTTTCTTTTATTTATTTTTTGTATATATATTTTAGGAAAGGGTCTACAGAGTGTTCAGCTTTAATCTGCTGAGCTATATGACCAGCTCTCCATTTTGAATACATGAAACCTTTGAGGACATTTTTAAATCTAAAATACAACACCTGTTACCTCATCTCATCTTTCTTTTTTCTCCTAGAAAGATTCCATTACTTTTTCTCTTGTTTTCACCACTAGATCTGACTCCTAGTGATCCACCTGTTTACAGCCTTCCAAGAGCTGGGATTACAGGCCTGCACCACCACGCCCAGTCTCAATTGCCATCTCAGTGTGCCCTGGGGGCGGGGTGGGTACTGCAGGCCCAGGGATTGAACCCCAGCTGCTGAGCCTGCTTGCAGGTGCTTTATTCTGCTGAGCTATATGACCAGCTCTCCAATCACATTTTGAATACATGAGACCTTTGAGGGCATTTTTAAATCTAAAATACAACACCTGTTACCTCATCTCATTTTTCTTTTTTCTCCTAGAAAGATTCCATTACTTTTTCTCTTGTTTTCTTGAGGTAAGTTCTCACTATGCAGTTCAGACTGGCCTTCATCTCACTTTGAAGCCCCAGCTGGCCATAAACTCAGAGCAATCTGCTTGCCTCAGCTTCCTGAAGGCTGGATTATTGGTGTGTGCTGCCATGCCCAGCTTCCAATATTTTTAATTGAAAAATTACACATTGTTTATGAGTTGCCATGGAGAAATCTAGATTTAAATTAATACCTTGAACAAAGGACCAAAAATAATTACCAAGGGCAAAATTTAGTCAATGTCATGATATCATGTCACATTAAATGAAAATATCTAATGAATACTTAATACCTATTATGTAACAGGAACTTCTGAAATGTAGAGGAATGTTTTTATATTGCATTTTAAAGGTAACTTCTTAGATTTATTTACTTTTACTTCCGTGTTTGCTTACAAATACAGCTTTAAAGTAAAAAGAAAATATCAATATAATATATTATCATAAGGTTGTTCTAAGATCTTATAATGTATTATGGAAATATCAGTGAATCTTTGATTAGAAGGTGAAGATATATATATAAACAAATAAAACTTTTCTGACCAAAAAATGTATTTTTTATTCTAATTTCTTCTTTGACCTATAACTTATTTACTTCTTTTGATTTCTACAATATGTTTTCATCTCTTTGTTAATTTCTAAATGCTTTTTTGGCAGACAAAATGGATTGTGATATGCTAATTCTTTGACCTTTCTTGAAATGTGTTTTATATCTGACATTATTCTCAGTGGAGCTGACTTTTAGTTTTTTTTACATTTATAGATTCAAGAAAACAGTTTATTGTCATCCTGGAAGGCAAGAAACTTTTTTTTTTCTTATTTACTGTTTTGTCATAAGCATAATAACTGGCAATCTAGCTTACATGGAGCTCTGATTTCCAACTCCTAATGTTTTCCTGTCTCAGATTTTTATCATCTGTGTTCAGAGTAATTACACATTGTTAAAACCCAAATTTTAGGTTTCTGGTATTATCAAATATCCCAGAAGAACAATAAATTTGGATTTAGCTCACTAATCCACTTTTGCCTCTAATTCCTTTTTGGTCCCCGAGTTTTGTCTAGTTATGTTCTTGGAAGCTCAAGTATGGAATTTAAAGAATATTTGTTAAAATATAACAGATATTTTGTAGTACACGAATGATCAGAGAATCCACTCTACATTTTTCTAGAAAGAAAAGATAGTTAGCTTATTCTTCTAAGCAGAGGATACTGGTTAATTAAAATTTTTTTTTTAAATTTGGTGGAACTGGGGATTGAACTCAGGCCTTGTGCTTGCCTAGCAAGCACAAGATCCTGAGTTTGATCCCTGGTACCACAAAAGAAAGAAAGAAAGAAAGAAAGAAAGAAAGAAAGAAAGAAAGAAAGAAAGAAAGAAAGAAAGAAAGAAAGAAAGAAAATTATTATATTTATAGCTTTAATTATTATCATAGTCTGGGAAAATTATATAATGTTGGGTTTATGATAATGCAACCTCTTTTAGTTTTATGCTAACTAATCTTGTTTTATTTAATTTTCATGATAGCTCTACGATATGGAAATTGGTAACATAATTTCTTTTTTCAGTTGAGAAAAATAAGTAGTTGCTCCAGAGTGGAGCCACATATACCTGGATTCATATACTGTTGTTTTGTCTTCTCAGGTTCTTGACACTTTTATATTTCAGTTTTGTTCCACAAACATTTATTAAATTTCTATGACATTTGAAGTGTCAGTAACTTATTTATTACATTGTATTATGTTTATGCTACCATGTTAGGGGCTGTGGGATAAAGATATATTAGAAAAAGTCATTACTGTCAAAATATAAGAAATGACACCTAGTGTCAGGCTGGATGGGTGAATACTCAGAGGTGGGCATAGGTGCTAATAATAAGACTGTGATTCACTGAATTTGTGTTACATAAGCCAAGAGCCATAGGATTTGTAGAGTATTTTATTGAGTTGTGCTGTGATTTCATTTTAAACGTCATTTTTATTTATGAAGTAAAAAATGGAAAGATTTTATAGCACAGTTGATTGAAATTGTGATCACTGGAATTTTTTCTAATACTGTATAGATTTTAAATCTATACTAATAGCCAAAATCTACTTTTCATGGCTTTCTAAAATAAGAGTAAGACAGAAAACATCAGGTACAATAAAAGATAGATTCATATACTATAGTAGTATTGGAAAACAATGTGTTGCCAACCAAGCTATGCGAGATTTTGTAAGACGACAATAACAAAAAGCTGTTTGTTAACCTCTTTGCTAACTATTGTTAGAACAATGATGATAAAATTATCAGACTCTCAGCTAGAGGGCCATTGTGACATTGTTCCTTTGTAAGTCAAATCAAAGCCTACAAATGTCTTTTACAGATAAATGTTAGTAAAAAACAAATTACACAATTCAGTTCTCCATAGGACAGTTTTCTTTTAGCTAATGTTCTTGATGGTTTGGTATTGGAAATTGTATAGATTTAGTAGTCCCATCTTTCAGAGTGTTAGTTGATTATTTGACAGTGAGAATTAAAGATTGAACATCAGATAATACCTGGGAATTAGGAAAAGGAGAGAAAGATAAGTCTGATAAAAATCTTGATGGATGGCCATTGAACAGGAAGAAAAGCAGGAACTAAGATCTTTCACACATGAGATGAAATTGTTGGTCAAATGTTGGAAGGTCACTGATGAGGGATCTACAAAGTATGGTACAGGGTTACAGAATAAACCCTGAGGGTACCTGACTGATCTTATCTGATAGGTCTTGCTTTAACTCGGTCTTAACCATCTGGCAGAAAAGTATAAAAATGGAGGTATATAAAGTGAAGTCATATTAATATAATGAGCTGTGAATGTCTCAAGTCAACAACTTCTGTGGGTAACCCACTTCTATTGTAGATTGCTGATTTGTGTTGGATTATTTTATTTAAAAAATATATAAAATTAGCTATCGATATTTTGCAAATCTGTAACATATGTATCATATGTTACCCTTTTTATGTCATTTTTTTCTCTTTGTCTTTGCTTCTATTTATTACTCTTCAAGTTAAAATACAAATAAATAAATTAAAAAAAAAGTGTTAGAAGGTCAGAAGTTCGGCCTTGAACAGGAGAGATTCAGGTTACATTGAGAGAAGAGGAATGTGGCATGGAAGAAGATGAGGAGCATTTATTGATAGATATCAGGAGAAGGCAAACTATTCTCATGGAAGGTGTGAAACTGTGGCATGGTGGGCCATGATGAATAATTTCCAGAGATATACTAACTTCCTTTCTGCCATAGTTTATGAGCATGGAATGAAAATTAGATCTTGAAGTCCAGTTAGGCGAACACCCTAATATATGTTATCATTTCTTATTTAATTTTTTTTAATATCAGCAGTTGCCATGATGGAAGCACAGGTATGTGTGTATATGCAGGTATGTTTTTAACCTCAATATAAAGATAGCTTAGGACCTGTGTAAGAGCTACTTAGCAACCTTTGTTTTACTTTAGCTACCTGAAACTGTAGTGAGCGAAACTTCCCTTCGATTTTTTCAGAATTTGATAATGAAGTTTATAAAACTGATTTGCAGTTGGCTGAAACACATGCTTATCAGTGCATACATGTGTGTTATTAGACTCAACATAAGGACAGTATGGAGATTAGGGTAAACTGTCAAATTGATTCGCTTTGGGATCTGCCTGTTAGTTGGGGAGCATATTTCCAGGGCGTGGGGTGGGTCATGGACGGGTACCTTTGGGATCTTTCTCCAGCCCCTCACCCCTTCCTCTTGGTACTGTTCCTTCCTCTGTTCCATCACTGCTATGGAGCAGTGAGGCTCCACGATGTCCTTCTGCCACGATATTCCTACCTTGAAACCAGCTGACCATGCTTTGACTCCCATAGAAAGTTGAGCCAAATTAAACTTCTCTTCCGTTAGTTGTAGGTGTGAGGGATGATGAGTAACAGTGGGAAAGCTGACTCACACAGGTAGCTGGAGGCCTGGGTGAATCTACTTAGCAACTTTTGCTTTTCATTATTTGAAGATGTAGAGGAGGGAATCTTTTCCTCTACCTTCAGAGTTTGATACTTGAATCTATTAAGTAAATTGACAGTAGGCAGATTAACAGGAGAAAATAAAACCATGCAAATTTATCATATGTGCATGAATATCACAGGAAACCAAAGTAAATATGGCAAAATCCAGTGCAATTTAGAAGCTTATGTGTCCTCTTCATAAGGGTGTGTGGGCCAATTAGGGAATATGACCTTGGGGAAAGACAAACAGGCCCTCCATTGAACTTCTTTGGGATTAGCTTCTCACAAGTTTAGCTGAGGGTAGTGTCAGTCTGCAGTCTCCTTTCCCATGGTATGAGAAATCCTTTCAGCTTGGCAAAATTCCTGGGTAAGGAACTCAAGACCACTGAGTTATTTTGGAAAATATGAATTCATTTATTTTTTTACTGCTCATAAGTGGTACATTAAAAAAATTTTTTTTCATTAATTTTAATGAGAAAGAAATAGCAATGAGACAGTTTCAAAACAGGTTAGTAGGACAGGTACAACTATCAATACATTACATATTGTCTTGGTAGTAGTTACACACAGTACAAGATGCAGACATAGTCTCTTGTCTAAACAATATTAGTACAAATCTTTCTTCTTATTGAACCAAGAGAAAGTAGCTGTATATCTATCCTTACTATTTTACATATATATAATATATGAAAAGTGGGATATTTTTCACTACAAAATGGTCTTTCATTTATATCCCACCTTTTAGTTTTGCTCTTTCAGAGATGGGTATTCCATTGTTGTCAGAGAAACTGTATTTGATGAAGTCTTTAAAAGACACTTTTGGCAGCCCCAGACACAGCGCGGCTCGGCCTCTGAGTGAGAGCTCCAGGCCCGCTGCACCGGGGAGACATTTCCCAGTGGTCCAGGTCCCACCTCGCAGTCCCAGATCCAGTGCAGCTTGGCCACAGACCCACCAAAGCCCAGGCCTGCCCACCAAGAGAGTGACCTGAGACATGAGAGCCTGCTCCAGCAACTTTCCGGATCCTTGCCCCAAAGCCAGCCAAGATAGTGGGAATTTTCACTATTCACTCTGCATCCCTGTTCAGTTGGTGCTCACCTGACCAGGGAACCAACAGAGGGGAACCACAGGAGCTGAAGCAAAAAGGAACTGAACACAACAGCTAGATCCAGGCCAGGCATAACTGGATAATCTCAAACATCAAGACTGGAACCTGAATCTCATTACATGTTAAGGTTAAAGCTGCACCAAAGCACTACACCAAAGGTCAGAGGTCAGTGCTATACAAAATCACAAAGACAAGGAGAAAAATGCAATCTCAGGCCTCGAGTCCACCAGTAAGTGCAGAGGACACTAGCTCAGCTGAAATGAATTAATTAACAGATACAGAAGCAAAAGAATTAACAGATACAACAGCAGAAAGTTATAGAGGAACTAAGACGAGAATTAATTACTGAAGCCGGGCATGGGGGCACATACCTGTAATCTCAGCACTCAGGAGGCAGAGGCAGGAAGATTCTTGTG
>PVKA01012929.1:0-26048 GCA_004027165.1 Ctenomys sociabilis | reverse complement strand
GGAAGCAAAGAAACAACAGCAGAAAGGTCATGAGGAACTGAAAGAAGAAATAATTTCTGAAATTAAAAAAGAATTCTTTGAAAAAAATGGATTCTTTTAAATCATAGCATCTGAAATACAGAAACAAGTTTGGAAATATACAGAAGAAACCCAACTTGGAAGAAACTCTGCAGAAAAAGAATTAATAACTACCTGTAAAGAAGACATGAATAAAAAAATAGAGGAGATCAGAAATATGATGGATTCCTTGAATGAGCAATACAGAAAAGAAATAGAATGCATGAAATAGAGTCAAAGAGATATAGAAGAACTAAAAATATCAATCACGAGTCTACAAAACTGTTTGAGTGAAAGCAAAGATAGAGTTCCAGATCTTGAAGACGGTGGTGCAGCTAGTAAAAAGGTGAGAAAAGATCTCTTAAAAACAACAAGAACGCAGGAAAAAATAATCTATCACCTGCAATATGATGCCAGGATAAACAATGTGAGATTAATTGGTATCAGTGAGAATTAAGGAGTCAATACATATAACATAAAAAGAATGTGGGGAGAAGTAATCACAGAAAACTTCTCAAATATGAGAAAACAATCCAACATCCAGGTCACTGACGCATACAGAACACCAAATAACTTCAACCTAAGTAAAAACACGGAGACATATAATAATCAAGATCCCAGAAATCCAACACAAAAATAATATACTGAAAGCTGCTAGAGAGAAAAAGCAGATCACAATCAAAGGAAAACCCATCAGAATTACAGCTGACTTCTCTACACAAACAATGAAGGCAAGGAGAGCATGGAGCAGAGTCTTCAAGTCCTGTATGAAAACAAATTCCAGCCCAGACTATTATACCCTACAAAACTCTCTTTCAAGTTTGATGGAGAAGTGGAATACTTCCACAACAAAGAACAACTAAAGAATTCCATGATGACAATGCCATTCCTTCACAGGCTGCTGAAGATGTTCTAGAGAGAGACCACAATGACCAGAACTCCACGAATGAGAACAGAAGGATCCCATTAAAAAGGACAGACAATTAAATACAGGATAGAAAGGAGTAAACAACAGCACGTAAATATCATGACAAACATAAGTCAACACATTTGAATTATAACCATCAGTGTAAATGGACCCAATTCACCACTTAAGAGAAAGAGACTGGCACAGTGAATTAGGAAACAAAATCCAACAATATGCTGTATACAAGAAACACACTTAACTCAAAAGGACATTCATAGGCTCAAAGTCAAAGGATGGAAAATAATACTACATGCCCCAGCACCTCAGAAAAAAGCAGGAGTAGCAATTCTGCTCTCAGATGGTCTCAACTTAAAACCAAGAACAATCAAATGACACAAAGAAGGCCACTATAATTGGTTGGGGAAAATATTCATGAGCAAGCGGTAACACTCATAAATATCTATGCCCCAAACACAGGAGCACCCAACTATGTAAGAAAAATCTTAATGGACATGAAAAATCTAATATTTAAGACCACAATCTTAACAGGAGACCTTAACACCCACTTATCTCAAAAAGATAGATCAACCAGACAAAAAATTAGCAGGAAAGTAGCAGAACTGAACCAGAGCTTGGAACAAAAGGACCTGGTGGAAATATACAGAGTTTTCCACCCAACCACAGTTGAATACATATTTTTTTCAGCTGCACATGAGTCATTTTCCAAAATAGACCACATTCTAGTCCAGAGGTCCTGTGTAAGTATATGCAAGAAAACAGAAATTATCCCATGCATATTAACTGACCACAGTGCAATGAAACTGGAACTAAACGACAAAAAGAAAAACCAGCTAAATTCATGGAAATTAAACAACACCCTACTCAGTAATCATTGGGCTATAGAAGAAATTAAACACAAAATTCAACAATATCTACAATGCAATGAAAATTGATCCAAAACTTACCGGTATTTAAGGGATGTGATGAAAGCAGTTCTTAGAGGGAAAATCATAGCTATTAACGCACACATTTGGAAAACAGAATGGGAACAAATAAACACCCTAATGTTGCACCTCCAACATTTAGAAAAAGAAGAGCAAACGAAACCCAGAGCACAAAGATGAGAAGAAATCATAAAGGTTAGAGCAGAAATAAATTCAATTGAAATGAAGAAAACAGTTCAGAGAATCCACAAATTATAAAGTTAGTTCTTTGAAAGACAAAATAAAGTTGACAAGCCTCTAGCCAACCTCATCAAAAAGAGGAAAGAAAAATGTCACGTACATGCAATAAGGAGTGAATTTCCGCACCACAGATCCAGCGGAAATTCAGAAGATTATCAATAGTTACTTCAAAAATCTTTATGCTTACAGAATAGAAGACAGAGAAGAAATGCACAGATTCCTTGAAAGGTACAAATTACCAAAACCAAACCAAGAAGATATAACAACTCTCAATAAGCCAATAACACCCAATGAAATATGAAACATAATAAAAAGCCTACCGACAAAGAAAAGTCCTGGTCCTGATGGATTCACAGCTAAATTCTATAAGAAATTTATAGAAGATATAATCCTTACACTCCACAAACTCTTCAATGAAATTGAAAAGGAAGCAGTCCTCCCAAAATCATTTCTGGCAGCAAGTATTATACTGATTCCAAAACCAGGGAAAGACACAACCAAAAAGGAGAACTACAGGCCAATCTCCCTCATGAACATAGATGCAAAAATACTCAAAGAAATCCTAGCAAATAGAATACAGAAATCATCAAGAAGATCATACACCATGACCAGGTAGGATTCATCCCAGGGATGCAAGGGTGGTTCAATATTTGAAAACTTATAAATGTAATACACTATATTAATATAAAATCTAAAAACCACATAATCATCTCAATTGATGTAGAGAAAGCTTTTGATAAAGTCCAACACTCATTCATGTTCAAAGTCCTACAGAAAATTGGAATAGATGGACTCTACCTTAACTTGGTAAAAGCCATCTATGACAACCCAAAAGCTACTATAATCCTGAATAGGGAAAACCTAAAATCTTTTACTGTTAGATCTGGTACAAGACAAGGATGTCATCTATCACCCCTCCTATTCAATATAGTTTTGGAGTCACTAGCAACAGACATTAGAAAAGAGGGAGAAATAAAACAAATAAGAATAGGTAAAGAAGAAGTTAAATTATCACTGTTTGCAGATGACATCATACTTTACTTGGAAGACCCCAAAAATTCCACCAAGAAACTACTAGAAGTGATAGGGAAATTCAGTAGCATAGCAGGATACAAAATCAATATGCAGAAGTCAATAGCATTCCTCTATACAGATAACAAACACACTGAAAGGGAAGCTATAGAAATAATACCTTTCACAATAGCACCGCGGAAAATGAAATACCTTGGGATTCACTTAACCAAGGAAGTCAAAGATCTTTTCACGGAAAATCACAACACCCTAAGAAAAGAGATTATAGAGGATTCCAGAAAATAGAAAGATATTCCATTCTCCTGGATAGGAAGAACTAACATCGTGATGATGGCCATACACCCAAAATTGCTGTACAGATTTAATGCAATCCCTATCAAACGACCTCCCAGACCTATAGAAATCGTTCCTAAAATTTATTTGGAACCATAAACGACCTAGAATAGCAAAGGCAACCTTGGCCAGTAAAGACAAGGCAGTAGGCATCACAATTCCTGAGTTAAAGTTATACTGCAAAGCCACTTTGAAAAAATCAACATGGTATTGGCAACTAAATAGACCTGAGGATCAATGCAATAGATGAGAAGATGCAGTGGTATCTGCAAACACACTCAGCCATCTGATCTTTGACAAGGGGGCCAAACAAGTTTACTGGAAGAAAGATAGCCTCTTTAACAAATGGTGCTGGAAAAGATGGCTTTCTACATGCTGAAATCTAAAACTTGACCCAGCTCTATCACCATACACTAAGCTAAAGTCAAAACGGATTAAAGATCTAAACATCTAAGCAGAAACACTTAATCTCCTGGAAGAGAAAGTAGGAGGAACTCTTGACGACATAGGGGTAGGTAAAGAGTTCATGAACAGACAT
Source organism: Ctenomys sociabilis (assembly GCA_004027165.1). Lineage (NCBI taxonomy): Eukaryota > Metazoa > Chordata > Mammalia > Rodentia > Ctenomyidae > Ctenomys > Ctenomys sociabilis. The sequence continues at coordinate 21,997 of PVKA01012929.1, read as the reverse complement.
ATATTTGCATGGGAAACATTTGGAAGAGTCAAAAACTGGGATCAACTCTTCTTGAAGAGTTTCTGCATGTCAAAAGAAATTGTCAACAAAGTGAAAAGATAACCCACAAGTATTGAAAAATTCCTAACTAATAAGCAATCAGACAAAGGTCTGCTGTCTAGAATATATAAAGAACTAAGATATAACAGGCCCCTCAAATTTAAAGACCCAGTTCAGAAATGGGCAACTGAGATGAATACACACAATCCAGAGGATGAAATTAAAGAAGTTAATAAATATATGAAAAAATGCTCCACATTGCTAGTCATCTGTGAAATGCAAATAAAAACAACACTGAGATACTATTTCACTCCAGAAAGAACGGCTATCATAAGGAAATCAACCACCAACAAATGTTGGAGAGGTTGTGGGGAAAAGGAAACACTTCTCCACTGGTGGTGGGAATGTAGACTGGTACAACCATTGTGGAGGTCAGTGTGGAGACTCCTCAAAGAGTAAGACTGGAAATCCCATTCAAGCCGGCTATCCCCCTATGTGAATTTTCACAGAGGATTTGAAAACATTATATCATATTGATATATATGTGTACCTATGTTTATAGCAGCACAATTCGTGATAGCAAAATCTTGGAAACTACCAAGTTGTACGTCACTTGAGGAATGGTTGAAAAAGAGGTGGTATTTCTATATAATGGAGTATTACTCAGCTATAAAGAATGATAAACTTGAAGCATTTATATTGAAGTGGATGCCACTTGAACATATATTCATAAGTGAAAGAAATCAGACACACATGTGCAAATATTATATAGTCTCCCTAGTATAAGAAGACAAAAGAAGAAATATAAATAGAGATGTACAACAACAATTAAAGACAATTGAGTCAGATAGTTATGGCAAATTGAATGGCATATGCTGCAGGGTACTAATCAACTTTTCTTCTGAATGGTTAACAACCTAAGTTCACAGATCAAAAATGGGAGAGATTGAAGAGCTGCAAGGCCAGGCAACATTTTGGCCCTTGCCTTTCAAGGTCAGCGAAGACTCAAGACTTAGGTAAACCTGTATTGTAACATCATGAAACTCAGTTATGCTCAAAATTTTCTGAACAAGGAGATTATGGAGCCACATAGGAAAGAGACTGATGATCTATAGTGTGCCTGGGGAGAGTCACATGGAGAGAAAACTTTCTCTCAGGCTCTCCAAGAGAGCAAACTTGTCAGGCATTGGCTGTGCTTCATCCACATGGATGACACAGACAAAGGATCTACAGAATAAGGTACAGGATTACAAGATAAACCCTGAGGGAACTTCATTGACCTCAGCAGCAACCAAAGCTACTTCTTTTGGTATATAGGTCTTGTTCGATCTCTGTCTTAACCATCCAGCAGAAAAGTATAAAAATGAGATATATAATGTGGGGCCATAATAATAAGTTGAGCTGTAAATGGCTATAGTCAAGAACTTCTTCAGATAACTCACTATTGTTGTGGAATGCTGGACTGTGTTGGATTGTGTCACCGAGTTCAGACACCTAAATTGGTTTAATGGCAATGGAGTGCTCATTTTTGACAGGTCTACAGAAGAAAAAGAGGTATACAAAGGAAGAATCATGATGTGTGTGTATAAACAGTACAGTTAGGATAAATGTGCCGTGCTTCTGCATAATTCTATGAGAAGCAAGATTTGCACTAATAGTGGTTGGAGAAGATATTAAGTTGGATTCTAGTACTATGGACAAACACTAGGGAAATAACAAGGTAGAAAGTATTAATTATTGAATCTGTGATATAATTCAGCTATAATAACTTAAGATACGTATATAGCTATACTCTCTTCATTCACTGATTAGAGACATCTGCTATAATAATGCCTGTAAATATAGTATCATGTATCACCTTGTTTGACACCAAAACATTATGAAAACAGTTTGCAATGCATTAATTTATCAAATCTGTACTGTTAATTTGTCTTGAAACTGTCTCATTGCTATTTGTTCTTCAATAAAAAATTAAAAAACACTAAATTGACTTTACCCCTTTTAGTAGACAGTACATAAATGTGATAATTACAGTAAAGTACATTTGCTTTTCCAATTAAGTATTATTGTGAAAAGCTTTGTGCCAATTAATTTTTTTTCTGACATATACAGGAAAGATGGAAATGGGTGGATCACCATGAGTTCATTCTACGTAGTAAGGCCCTATAGACCCTCTAAACCATGTCCTAAAATACAAAAAATGAAAACAAACAAAACCAAACCAGAATGCCTTTATAATGAATGAAATGTGAACAAACTTGTATGTAATTTTTCTGATTAATATGATTAATTGGTGAATCTAAAAAATAATAAAGGACCTTTTTACACTTGATGCCAGTTCAAATATTGTAGGTACTTGAATATGGCACGGGCAAAACCATACATTTATATAAACAAGATGGTTAAAGCAATGGCCTTAAGAACCTCCATCATGTTTTTGGAAAATATGAATTTAATCAGATAACGGAAGTCAGATAAAACCCTCTCCCAATTCTGCTGCCACTTAGTGTCCTCAGTTTGACTAATCAGTACATCAGAGTAGTATGTTTGTAGCGGAATTTCCTAAATTATTTTAAAAGGCACAATTTTGAAAGACAAATCCAAAGTGGCTTTTTACCAAAATACTGTGTAATTTATAATTTCTAGATTTTACGTGGTTACACTGTTCAAATTAATTTCCCTTTTTCTTTCTCCCTTTTATTTTCTTCAACTAGTTTCTATTCACTTTTATAGACACAGAGATCTTAGTCATTTGCACATTTTAGTTACTTCATTTGCTACTAGGACACAATATCTAAGAACCACATCTTCTTGAGGCAAGGCTTACTATTCACTGGGTCACAGTTTATGGAAGTTTAGTACATAGTTGGCTGACTCCAATTGGGGTGGCATGGAATAGGAGAAAGAGCCAATGATGTGGCAGTAGGAAGGAGAGAGAGAGAGAGAGAGAGAGAGAGAGAGAGAGAGAGAGAGAGAGAGAGAGGGAGAAAGGGACAGAGAGGCAGAGAGACAGAAGAGGATGAGGAAGGGAGATAAACACTCTTCCTGACCACACCCCCAGTGACCCACTTCCTCTGACCAGGCTTTACTCCCCAACATAACAGCTAGGTATAAATTACTCAGTGGTGTAATCCACTAATGAATATCATATACCCATGATCCAAGCATCTCTGAAAAGCCCTACCTATGAACACATCAGATTGGGGGTCATCTATATGTATACCATGACACCACGAATATACATATACATTTTCCATGATGCACATGCAGTCTAAATAAATCTTTTTAATCTCTGGTTCAACCCTTAAACTTCATTTAAGTCAGTTATGCTATTCAGTTCACTTTACATCTCTTTATCCTTCAACTATCATATTTTCAAATTTCAGAAATGTTAAATATTTTTGTTTTTACTTATTTACTTTGATTGAAGGAGACCATTATGAGTTCTATCTGAAAGCACAAAACTTTTTATGTTTCCTTCTGTTTATTAAGTAAATTTTATTTCTTTTTTGACTTTGAGGAATCTCTTGTAGTTAATGGTTTTCTTTAAGTATTTGGACATATTTGATTGATGTTTTTTTGGGGGGGATATTTGTTTTCTTGTCTTTGAACATAAATTCATGTAATTGTGAGCAAGGTCCGGGATGTGGAGGCCAAGGGTGAGATTGAAAGGGGTTAGGTGGATGGCTCCTCCTGCCCCCAAAGCATGTGGCCTCGGGACACCAGGGATGCCTCCTACATTGTGTGGTGGCTGTAGTGGGCCCCGGAGACTCTTCACACAGGACTTTTTGCTTCTCCTTAGTCCCCAAAGTGAAACTATTTCCTCCCCCAGGAGGATCAAGTGTACTAAAATGATAATCGTGTCCTGAAAAGCTACCATTTACCATCTGAAATGGTGGAAAGGAGGCCTGAGGCTGGTTCTCATGCTCCAAATATAGTTGTTCTCCTGTTTTTTTACTTGATTTCAAGACCCATGTCAGGTTTCGTGACTGCTTAGCTGACATAGAACTTCTCTGGATGTTTTTCTTGCTATTATAAGATCTTTTGTGCTATGGTTTCTTTACCACTAGCATCTTATTTACATTCTGTGTCATAGGAATGTCTCCAAATTGTTATTTTGTTAATGAAAGAATTTTTTGTTTTCTGGGATGAATTTATTATTTTTAAGAAAAATAATTGCCAACATTTCATGACATTTGTGCTTTGAATACTGTCAAAGAGAGATTGTCATCCAGTTAATGGAATGGTAAATGTCAACTTTTACCATGTTTGTTAAATACTTGAGTCTGAAATGCAAACTCTTAGTACTGATGCCATCATTAATTTGTGCTCAGTTTAAGTCATGGGCCAGGCTCCCTGCTTAGGAGAAACCGTGCAAATATTTGCATGTGTATCATCCCTAGATTATGGAGGAGTTGAGTCTCCCGCAGCTTGTGCAACTTACCTACTGTGCTAAAAAAGAAATGACTGGGAATAAAAAGTACATGGCACTGTAAAAATAAAGATACTGTAGGAAAATCAAATGACATTTTGTAGTAAAAGTGGACACATTTTGTCTTGGTGTACATTAAAGCATAATAAGAATAGTTTTAGTTGGAGGCAATTCATAAAGAGCATTGAATGTCGGTGGTTAGACTCGACCGAAAGAAAAGGGCAGCAGGCCTTCAGATCATGGCTCACATCTCACTGCCAGGGAATTGACTAGTCTGCTTTGTGAGACTGGGCCACCAGTCCCTTCTTATGGGTTACGGGAGAAGACATTTCTAGAATTTACCAAAATATTAGATTTCTCTTGCATATGATGTTAGTTCAGATCTGAGGTTCTGAAATTTTACTGTTCATACAATATAGCTGGTCCTGAATGCCCAATCACTTGACATTGTTATCTGGTTTATAGATGTGCCACATGTTGCCTTATTTTTCTTTTCCATTTGTTTCTGTAGTTCTTGAGTTCAGGTGAGACACAGATAATGAAAATGAAATAGGCTGGATTTATGGAACACTGAACTTCTTTTTAGCTTAGTGTTCACATAGTGCCATTATAAGTAAGAGGAAAAAGATCCAGGATGGGTGTTGCAAGACATCTGAGGGCGACTGTGCCAGGACAGGTCGTTAAGGAGACAACAACGTGACTCCTCCTTCTGGTGAGGCCACCTGAGTGTTAGCCGCTCTCTAAGAAAGTGCCCAAAGTTTAGATTTATGTCTAAGTCACGCTTTCTGCAGTGACTACTGACTTCTGAAAGAGACCCAGTTGGGAAGAAGTGCCCCTTGCCAAAGTGGATGCAGTCATCGGGAAGGGTGGTACTAACAGCCGAGTGAGTGAAACAAGCTGAAGAGGGAAGGCGATTTTAATTACCAAACCTGCAGCGGACATTAAAAACATAATGTTATTAAAATCACCACCATGGGTATGAGGAGATGGACAGAGTAACATCAGTCACAATATCTTGGTGGTGATATCACTTGATTTAGATGTGGAATGCCCCCCATATACTCGAAACTGAGCGTTTCAAGTGTACTTGGATCGGGAGGGTTACGCTCCTGGGTAACTTGCTGCTGAGCTCAGTGGGGGAGTGTGCCATGGGAAGGTGGGGCCTATTTGGAAGAGGCAGGTCACGTCAGCACATATCCATGATTAATTTTTTCTGGTTTTTTTTTTTTTCTTCCTTATTCCCTCCTCCCTGATCCTTCCAATTTTTTGTCTGCCTCTCTGTCTCTCTCTCTCTCTCTCTCTCTCTCTCTCTCTCTCTCTGTCTCTCTCTCTCTCTCTCTCTCTCTCTCTCCTCTCCTTCTCTCTCTCTGGTGTATTTTTGTACAGAATCTACAGTGTGTCACTACACAGACTGGACTGGTAGTGATTCTCCTGTTTCGGCCTCTTAAGTGCTGGGATGACAGGCGTGTGTCACCAGGCCCCAGTCCCAGTCTCCATCTCAGTGAGCAGGTCAGACACAGTGTGATGGAGATCGAACCCTGGCCACTATGCTCTGCCTAAGCAGGCCCTTTAGTCTGCTGAGCTATTTGGCCAGTCCCCTACTTCTCCTTTGTAAAAGCTCTAAGTTTAGTTTTACTGCAATTTTTCCTCCATACTCTTTCCTTGCTTCCTTTACTTCCCCCATCTCTTCTTCTGTCATCCATTACACATTATATGCAACATTAATTATACATATTGTGAATAATGTATAATTTATTACATATATATATATATATATATATATATATATATAGTTTCTCATGAAGAAATTAAACTATACAATATTTAAGCTTATGTGTCTGGCTTATTTCACTTAACATTAGGGTTTCACTTAACTATGAATGCCTTAAATTTATCATTCTTTATGCCAGAATAGTAATCCATTGTGCATAAATACCATGTTTTCTTTTTCCACCATCTATTAATGGATATATATGCTGTTTTCAATATTTAGTTATTATATAAATTCTGCTTCTATAAGCATGGATATTCCTATAATATGATGATGACTTTAAGTCTTTCAAAGAGATATGTAGAAGGGAAATGACAAGGTCAAATTGAACATCTATTTTTAGTTTTGTGAGGAATCTCTACAGTGATTTCTATAGTGGCTGCTATAGTGTACATTCCCGCCAACAATGTAGATGGGTTCCTATACTATCACCTCATTAGAATTGGTCATTATTTAATTTCTTGATGATGGCTATTCTTTCTGTGGTAGGACGGTGCTATTTGAATTTGTACTTCTGCTTGGACAATATGTTGGTCAGAAGAACTAGCTGAGAAGATGTAAAAAATATTCTCCAGTATCACCTCTCACTGATTTTCTTCAGTGTAGCATCACATACATCATATGTCCTAACAGAACTGAGAAATTAAAAATGGTTTCAATTATTAATTAAATTACAGATGTTTTGAGTCACTTTTTATTTTCTCCATTAATTGTCTCCCTCTCTTCCTAAATCCAATTCAAAATAACTCAGTAATTATATCTTTTTAGTCTCTTCCAATCTCTTGCAAAGTCTCACTATTCCTGATCTTAATGGTTTTGAAGGGTAACAGGTAATTTTTAGAATGTCACTCAAGTTGGACATATCTCTTTCCTCAAGATTACAATGAAGTTGTAAATGTTTGTCTTCTTATAGCTTAACAGCGCTCTTGTTTTTTATTATTAGCTCTATCCCTCCTTCCATTCTCAAGAATATGAACTTTAAACTATTTTCCTCATAGGACTCATTTTTCTTTTAAACCAAAATCAATGAGGATTTCAGTTGTAAAGTTCTGGAATAAAATGAGTCAGTTATTAGAGAAATGTGTACATTTCACTGGCTGTCTGATAAGTCAAGACGTGCGATAGCCATCCTATATTATCCATGTCAGTGACTTTTAGAGAGGTATCATTATAAGGCAAGTTATGTATGGTGGATAAGTTGTTCTACTTTCATAAAGACAATCTTCAAAACTTTTAAGATAGTTAAAGAATTTTCAATAAATTTAAAGGGAAAGTAATCATTAAAACCAGCTCTTTCTCAACCTGATAGACAAGGCAATTTCTTTCTAGTGACACAATCTAATCTAAACTGTTTTCCAGGACCCTTGGCGCTTGATTCAGCATTCTGAGTGCAAATGGTCTGCAGGAACAGAAGGAAAATATGGCAGTAGATTTGGGTTTTTAAAGATAGCAGTTGTATACAAAGAATAGCTCAGGGTTTCAGGACTAAATATATTACTTTCTGTTACAGCTTTTGGTTTAATGTTCCCCCAGAGTGCAATGTAGTCATAGGCTGGGTTGTTTTTTTAGAGGTGGCTGGATCTAGAGTGTGTGGTGCTAGAATTAATGCATGGTGCAATGCTAGAATCAAGGACACTAGGATTAAAGGTGTGAGTGCTACCAGCCCTACGTAGCCCAGATAAGTTATAAAAGATAGAATGAGTTGTGATTGTCCCTTATTACTTTGCTACTTCCTGCCCACAATGAACTATTTATTTTTTAGGATGCTACCCTGCCTTGGAGCCAATTGATTATTGAAACTTCTACAAACTGTTAGCTTTCCTTTTTTAAGGTTGGTTGTTGGCTATTTTATTTTCAGTAATGAGAAAAAAAATGGCTAATACACTTTCTGTCATGATAATCAACTGCCATGACTTAGTTTTCTCACCATTCTCTTTTTCTATGCAAATGTGAAAATTTACTTTTAGATACATTTAGAACTAAAACGAACTATGAAATGAGAAAGTTGCAATGTGCCTATAATCCTGAGAGTTTTTGTTGACTGAAAAATTTTGGGGGTAAAGATAGTGACAGAATAGAGGACCAGGATTTTGAGGCTTTAATTATTCTCTAACTATGGAACACACTATTATTTGTGAAACAGAGGTACAAGCCTACCTTTTTTTTTTTTTTTTTTTGTCTTTTTGAGACAGGGTCTCACTATGCAGTTCAGGCTGGCCTTAAGCTCACTTTGTAGCTCAGGCTGGTCTCGAACTCACAACAATCCTCCTGCCTCAGCCTCCCGAGTGCTGGGATTACAGGCATGCACCACCATGCCCGGCTACAAGCCTACTTTAGACTCTGAATCTACAGACCAAAATAGCCACTTTCCTTGGAAGAGTTCGGACAACTGAGCTAGTGCCTGTGCTCACTGTGGCGATATATGCAGCTACTTTCTGGCCATCTACCTCCCTGAAAGAGGATTTGTTTATAAACAGTGTATGCACAGCTTGGGACATGAAGACCTTGCCATCATGGTGTCTTTCAAAATAGTGCAGAATCATTGTCTAAATAACAATAATGAGGTACAATAAACTATAGAGAGGCAGCCATTCACTATGCAGATAGAGAGATTTGCTATGATACTTAGATGTGAGAGCCAGGCTCTGTGAGATCCTGAGAACTTTCAGAACTCAGAGTAGGCTAGAGGTGCTGTAGCCCACAGTGGCTATACTTAGGCCTATAGTCTGAGTTGATTTATAGTCTCAGGCGGATTTAGTGAGAAGACAGGAGTGATGTGCCAGTCTTTGAGCTTTCTTTTGAGTTCTGATATGTGTTTATATTTAGGGTGGAGGATAAAATTTATTAATTGCCTATTTGTAGAGAATCATGAAGAAGATAGAAAGAAAACTACTTTTGAGTTGAAGAATACTCACTTCAGATTTAATTGAAAAGAAATAAAGTGCCAGTGGGATGGCTTGACAAAACCCATGAGTTTAATTTCTAGGTATCTTGAGCCTGGAGTACCCCTTCATAAGCACAGTTTATAGTTCTCTGAATAATAGTAGAAAAGGGAAGCCATGGCTGCAAAACAAGAGATGAAGGAGAAAAGAATCTTCTGCAGATATGTAAGGAAAAATATGTAGAGAAAAAATAGCTACCCAACTTCGAAAGAAAACTCTTGCCAGTAGTTTACCAGGTAATATCACTATGTCTCTTAATCTTGATTGTTAGTTTAGGGTTTTCCCATAGAAATGATTGAATTGTGAAGGCACTAACTTCATCAGTAGATTAACCCATTGATGAGCTCATAGTTGAACATACTATTAGGAGGTGAGATACAGTTGGAGGAGGTAGATCTGGGGGCATGATCTTGGGGACTGTGTATGTTTCCTATCCCTTTCCTCTCAGGCACTAAGGCTCCTTCAGTGCCATTTTATTCCTGGCTACCAGCAATGAAGTAGTTTGCTCTCCTGTGTTCTTTTGCCACTGTATTTCTGCTCGGAGCCACTTGACTATAGACAAAAGCATCTAAAGCTGTGAGCCAAAACAAACTTCTTTAACTTGCATCTGTTGGAATTTGTCTCAGCAACAGGAAAACTGACTGATCTAATCTCTTACTTTAAGGGTCTACATTCAGCTTCTCTGTGTGGCCCAATATTTCAGCATTTCCTGAAAGAATTCTGAAGCACTCTAAATGATAGGCCAGAAGCTCAGAATCCCAAACCATTACATTAACTATTGGAGAGCAAGTGGACATGGGCAATTAGATGTGGGGCACAGATCAGAAGCAACTTGGGGTGTGTTCCAAATAAGAGTGTCTGATTAAAAATCCATTGTACTGTGTGTAATATTTTCTCTTCTTGAACTTCACTTTTTTCACTTGTGTTGAAATTTAACTATTGGCTACCATATTTTATTTGGGAATCTCACTTGTTATCAAAAAAAACCATAATCACTATTTTTAAATGGTTGTTCAACTTCTATCTCAAAGGTAAGAGAATACTTTGTAAAAGGTAGAAAAAATTTCTTCAGAAGCATTCAATAGCAAAAGAATGCCATAGAATATGAGAGAAAATATGATAACGAGGTCTAAGCCTTTTGAATATCAAATTTATTTCTTCTGTGCACTTTGATTACTTACTAGTATTCAGATATTCAAGAAATATGAAGCTGACCATTTTAGAAGTAAGAATATTTGTAGTGAACTATATAATGATCCAGTTGAGTGCTGTGTGGAAGGAATACAGTCAATGGAGGATACAGTCTCGGAAATTAGTGTTTTAAATGCAGCATAGTAAATTAATATGTCCTATGAGGATTGAAGGGAAGCCAAATGCATCATCACTGAGGAGCTGGGGAAGACAATGGAAGAGTGGGATTGTGTTTATCTGAGAAGAATAGAAGGGTCATCTGCAGCTGAGCATTTGAAATTCATCTTGAATGGATGCATGGGTTGTAATGACATTTGGGTTGCAATAGAGAAGAGCCATACAATGGGAAAATCATTGAAAACCAGAGCCGGTTAGCAATGTGTATAATCCATTTTGACTTTATTCTGCCAACACTGGGGGAGTGCAGCAGTTATATATGCATTTTAGAACAACAATATGCAAATAACAGATATAAAAGAAAGAAATATTTGGGCCAAGAGGACCACTGACAGAGCTATTTCTATAACAGTTAAAGCCAGTGAAGGCTTGAACCAAGGAAATGGATTTAAATCCATCCAACAAATAGAGGAGCCCAGTTGAATGATGATGGGAGAGCAATAAGCGCTTGCTTAGGTAAGCGTAGGGACCAGGGTTCGATCCCTGCTTCCGCTTGCCGCGCCGGCCCCGCCTTTGGGTGCGCTGAGCCGGCGATTGGAATCCGGGCGTGGTGGCGCGTGCCTGTAATCCCAGCACTAGGGAGGCAGAAAGCAGGAGGATCACTATGAATGTGGGCTGCATAGTGAGACCCTGTGGACAAAAAAAAAAAAAAAAAAAAGAAAAAGAAAAACCAAAAATAATAAGAAAAAAGTATAAAACATACGTATGAACTATTTTCATTTTAATCTTAGCAATTTAGTGACATATGAAAGATATTAACATAAAATATGCTGAATAAACATATATGTATTCTCTATCTATCTGTCTGTCTCTGTGTCTTTTTGTCTCTCAGAGAGAAAGACAGTGAGTGAGCCAGAGTTAATCAATGTTGCAAAATGACCACCATAGCTGGATTCCAGAGATGGATGTAGGAGAGCATACTGTGCTATCCTTTTGTACTTTTCTATAGTTCAAGTATTTCTCTCAGTTATAAGTCTTCAGTGATTTAACCTTTTGACCTTGGGCTAGGTGCATATGAAGGATCAGCAGTCTAGGATCAGCTGTGGTGTCCGCCCACATTGCCCCCGCCCTTTTCTCCCTGTCTCCAAGGATCTACCATGTTTTGTGATATTTATTTTGTGTAGCAGAATGGCAAAGGAGAACATTTAATTCATATAGCCAAAAGGCAGAGAGAGAGCAACGCATATTCTTCAGCTACAAATTTGCGGAACTTCAAAGTTAGGATATTTCTATTATATCTGAGAAATTCAGGCAACTTCCTCGTAGCTAATGTGTCTGTTGGACACATTTCTAATTATTGTATTTTCAGGTTCTTTTTCTCTGTTTCTCTGGCATTTCCTAATTATGCACATAGAAAGATACTGTGTAGCTTCCAGACTTTATCTGTTCACACAAGAATTTTCACCTTTACCAAATAGACAAAGATACGCAATCAGACTCTTGACATTTCTTGCACTTTTTACCCTTTAGCATTCCACTGCTGCTGTCAGCTTTTAAAACTGGCATAAACAATTCTTGCTGCAGAAGTGTAATGAATTCTGAAAATAGAAGTCTCATAAAGCAGAAAGCCTCGACACATCCATTCCTCTGAAACTTGTGTACAGCAATCATCTGTATTGCATCTAATTTCCTCCGCTTGCACAAAACCAAAGACTTTGATCCTGGATTTAAGATGTCCACAAAACGTGTGTGTGCACATGTGTGTGTTTTATGCTTGTGCTTATGTGTTTAGTCATGAGATTTTCCTTCTTTGTATTTTACGTTTGAGAGTTTTAACCCCTTGTGTGACAGTCTTCTAAGGTGAAGAGCCTATCTATTCCTGTGTGCTTCTCACTTCTCTTAACCCACTTCTCCTCAGACTGCAGAGCTTGGCCTGTGATGGCAGTAATGAGGTACACAGCCAGTCCAAGTCTCAGGTGGACAGACATGCCACTTGCTCAACAAACCACAGTAACTGAGCAGGAGTGACCATGATTGAATGTTCTAATAAAATAAGATGTTAAAAAATAGGTTTAGAGCATTTTTATCTATGAGCAAGTAGATTCTTATGTTGCAAAACAATTACACACACACAGACACACACACACACACACACACACACATATTTTTCTTTTTGAAACGAATTTTCACTCTACAGTTCAGGCTGGCCTTGAACTCAATTTTGTAGCCCACGTTGGTGCCACCATGCCCAGCTAAACACATGTATTAAGCCATTCAGATAAATATGATGATTCTATTTCACTTTCACAACTGAGACAGATCAATTCAAACCTTTCACAAGACAGAACTTTCCCCCTCCTTTTCCATTTTTTCTTCTTCTCTTATAATATCCAAGCAAAGAGCGCTAACAGTTTCAATTTGAAGTAGCTGGCTGGTTTAGTTATCATTATTTGGGGGCAAATTCCCAGGGTTTCTTCTGGCTCCACTTTGTGCACTGGTTGTATCCAGAGCCTTGGCATCAACTTTGAGCACAGAGTCATGCCACTCATTTCTACTGGTACACAAAGCCTCACAGTTGGAGGGGAGAAGGATTGCTGGGTAAACAGCACAATTCTAATGTTGATGTTGAACAGTTGGAGTTAGAAGTTATTGCACCTTGGGCCTGCCAGATAGCTCAGCAGATTAAAGTGCCTGCTTAGGCCGACACCAGAGCCGGGGATTCCATCTCCAGCCTGCAGTGCCGGCCCCACCCCCAGGACACACTGACACGGTGATTGAGGCTGGGTGCGGTGGTGCACACCTGTAATCCCAGCCCATAGGAGGCTAAAAAACAGGAAACATCACTAGAAGTCTATCTGTGTAGTGAGACCCTGTACTAAATACATAAAAGATAAAATAAAAAAAGAAGTTAATTCATCTTGTTGCATAAAAACATAAATGACTCCAACCCATGTTAGTTGTTGCAAAAAGACAAAAAGGACATTGGCCTGGACTTAGGTGGAAAGGAACTACATGTCTTGGAAAGGTCTAGATGGCTGTGTAACCACTAGCCCTAATATTCTGTAGCTGACCCTGGCTGACTCCTGACTCAGAGGAAGTTGTCACACAAGTAGGGCTCTGGGAAAATGATGGCTTCACATGAGCTGAAGGCCTGCAGTGCTGAGGATGTGATGATGGAAAGCCAGCACTGTTCTGGCTGGAGCTCTCTTCTCGAGGCCTATGGGGAGAGCCTCCTTTCATCTCTCTGCACCACCCCAGATGGCTATTGGAGCAGGAGTTGTGCTGCGTGCAGTTACTGTGTTGCTCTTCCTGCTGGAGCCTTGCACCAAGACAACCCCCAGCTCACAGAGCTGCTACAATAGTGGACAGCTATGCCCTTCTCTGTAACAGGCAGGACTTCTCGGTCTGGCCACTCACAGGCGGGGTAATGGACACAAAACAGCCCTTGGATCTGTGTTAGGACTGGAGTAATTGACTTCCTATAAGAGAGATAAGGTAAGGAAGCATAACATTCTTATACATATCAGCAGGGAAATTTAGAGTAGACTTGCCTAAGCAACACAGGGGTATTTGTGAATGATCCTTAAAAGAGGGCAAAAGCTTATGTTTGTTTTGATATGTGACCTGCCTGAGCATACTATTCTAATAGTTCCATAACTCTGTTTTTCTTTAAAGGATGCATTTGTGCAAAGATAGATTAAATATTTTGCAATAAAGTCTAAAGATAAGTAATATCACTTATAGAACTTTCATAGGTTCCCATTCTTTGCTTTTATCTATATTTCAAAAAAGATCAAAAGAAATCTTGATGATCATGTGTGAGTTTTTTGATATTAAACCAAGATTCCCCACCTTATTCCTAGCATAGATCTTTGCAGAAGGAAGATGCTCTCATTTCCATTATTCTGTTTCTGTTTCTTCACTGGGGGTAATTTCTGATTATTCTTATTGCCTGCTACTGTGAAGGATGAAGAAATGGTGAGATTTGAATAATTTCATGTATGTATCATTTCAGGAGCTCATAGTGAATATTTGTTGGTTATTTCCCTGGAATGTACCTGATTTTCTCCTGAGGAATTCACTCATGTCATTTTGACCCTAGGACTTCAGTGGTTTTGATTCCTTTTCAGGCTGGAACTACGTACTGACTGTTTTGAGCAATTTGTAGAGTTACATTCTTCATCCTTTTCTTTTTTTTTCAGAACAGGGATTGAAATCCTCATCTTTTAGTAGCTATTTTAAGAGTTGACAATCATCCAATCAGAGCAAAGGAGATTTGAAGACATATTTCTTGGGATACCTGTTTTATTTGCTGTGAAATTTATTCAGAGAAACTTTCCTAATCCACAGGCTTGATGCAAGCTATTCCAGTGAACAATTGGCAGCCACTCTGAGAACCAGAGGAGGGGTCTTCCTAAGTTTAATTAGATCACAAAACATTGACAGTGAACTAAAAAATAGACAGTGGGAAATTGAATCTTGGCCAGGTTCAAACTCTAAATTAACCACTGAAATACTTTTCCATTCCATCTCTGTTTAAAATTGTTTTAAAAGGATTAATCTTTTATTTGAATCATAAAGGGCACTCAATGAATTAGAGAAAAAAATGTTTTGCCTAAGTTCAAGAAAAAAAACCTTAATAGTCATTTTACTAAAGTTTGCAACATCTTTACAGAATAATAATTTACAATCACAAGGAATGTGGTCAACATATCCACTTGTTAGAGTTGGAAGGAAAAGTAGACATATTTCAGTGGAAAATTCAGAGGGTACAGTGTATGTTTCCTGTTGTGAAACCAGTGCTTGGGTTGTACATTCCCAAACCTTGGGTCATATATATCTTGAAGGCATTTTAGCTTTGTGGTTGGAATCACAAGAGTACAGTATAAAGTTTGGTGGATTTCAGGTTTTAGGAGCTTCAGTCTGAAAAGGTGTGTGTGTGGTGGGGGAGGTGCTAAGCAGAAGGAACCAAAGCATTCTAGTGATTAGAAAAAGGTTCTGCATTCCATTTTCACCTAGCTTTTCTACTGGTATGTAGCTTTTGGCCTATATTATATTTGATGTGCTTTTTCCTTAGTTAGCAACAGCTACAGATGCATTAAGACAGTCCAGTTGTGGTGAACTGCAATGTAGAGCTTAGATCTTATCACACCCTAGATAAGGAGCAGGCAAAGACTCTGCCTGACCTCCTGAGGGTGCGCTACCCTGGCTCCCTCTGGGCTAAACCTGTTCTGAAATCAAAGGGTGATTCATAAGAAGGAAAATGTAAATTTGTGTGTCCCAAGCAGAAGACATGAGTTATGGCCTCACAGGCAGAAATCTTTAATGGAAACTCTGGAAGATGTGATGTATGTTGTTACTATTTCATTAAGCATGTTTAGGAAGTTACTAAACATGTAAAACTTCAAATTTCACACAATACTGACACAGAAGGAGAAAGGAAGTTTCTGTTCCCTAGGGAAAATGGAAAAATTTGGCATGGAAAATACTAATTAAATAAATAATGAAAACTTATAGGGAAAAGTATCTAGAATCATATTCTCCCATTCTAAATGTCAAAGCACATTTCTCTAGTTTAATTTTAAAATTGATCATAAGTACTATTTCATTACCTTAGGCATTACTATCTACAATAAAGTTTGTTATCGTATGGAATAAAAATAAAGCTTTTTCTGGTTGAGATAAATTACATATTTCTAACTCTAGGGCTTTATTCTTTTAAAATAATAAAGGACAAATATTTTTAGGATAAAGAAGTTATTTTCATGTCCAGTGTGTTTTCTTCGCAATACAGTGGCATATGCATTTGTTAAAATTTTCTAAGCAGCAAGTGCTCTCTGAGAAGATACATGAGTCTGTGTGGGGGCCGAGAATTTGAAAGCTAAGATCTGAACCTACATCCTGATGGGATGGATCAGCTATGTGTTATGTCCCATCCAGATCACCAGGGAAGAAATAGGTACAAGTAAACTTAAGATTTCGGGACATTATCCATAGCAGCAGCTAAGAGAGTCATTTCATATCTGGTAAAGGACTGAGTTTCAAGGGAAACCCAAAAAAGATGCAGAAACCAACAGAACCTTATACAGGCTTTTGATGGCTGTCTTTGGACTGATAAAATACATTAGAACATTAAAGGGCCCCCCTCAAAGTGAGTCTGTACACCCTGCTTCTGCCCCAGGTCCCTCACTGAACAGATGCACAGAGTGTGCCAAATGCTGGGGCCGACAGAATGAAACCTGCCAAGGGACTTAGGAGCCATTGCTATGCGCTGAGGGGATAATAAAACAACACCATGATTAACTCTATGCAATAAATTCTACAAAGTAGAGTCTATTAAAAGGAATCAAAATAGAAAAATCTAAATAGCCCCATATATGACATAGATATAAAAAAAAAAAAAAGAAAAAAAACCTTCTCTAAAACAAAACCAAAGCCCATGTGACATTTCTAGTGAATTTTAGCAAATATTTTAGGAAGCAACTTTATCAATGTTTTATGAATTCTTTCATACATTTCAGGAGGATTAAGTACTTTCCTGCTTGTCTTATGAGGTCATGCTAAACCTGTTCAAAAACATTATATGCCACTATGCCTCATGAATATAAATGTAGGACTCTTAATACACTATTAGTTTAGAATTAAAATTTAAAATGTATAATACATTAAGATCAAGTGAGATTTATCCCTCTAGTGCAAAATTGATTTAACATTTAAAAGTCAAACAGTGAAATTCACTACATTTACATGATACAGGAGAAAAATTATATGATTCCCTCAATAGAGAAGGAAAATAGTTTCACAAAACACACCTGCTTATGAAGTGAAAATTAACCTTTCAGTAAAGTGGAGATTAAAAGAGCCCCCACCCATCTGATTAAGTGCACTGATGAAAAACAGCAGCTGGCTGGGATTGGTGGTATAGGTCTGTAACCCTATTACTCAGGAGGCTGGGGCAGGCAGATCATAAGATCAAGGCCTGAATGACTTAGAGAGACTTTGATTCATAATATGAAGTAAAATGGACTGGGAAGGTGGCTGAGGGCTCTCATGAGCCAGGCTCCGGGCTCAATTCCCAGTACCGTGGAATAATGAAAAAAGAGCTAAACTTATACTGAAATTGCACACATGTTTTCTTGTTAGGAACGAAGCAAATGAAGCAGCGATGTGCTATTACCACTTCCATGAAACATTATGATGAAATTCCTGGGATGTTGGGCAGCAAAAGGAAATAAAAAACATGGAATTTGGAAAAGAAAAAAAAATAAAATTTATTTGTAGACTATGTAATACATGCCTACAAAATTCTATAAAATCTATGTACACACACAAATTGCTAGTATTTAGTAAGGGCATAATTACAAAATCAGTTCCATTTCTAAATATTTGCAATAAGCAAATTGAGAATGAAAATGAACATTTTATTTAAAATAATTTGTTTATAAACAATATAAAGCTAACAAAATAAAAAAGATGATCTTATGGTGAATGTTTGAATTATAATAATTTATCACAGTTGCCCCTAATTCTCCTCAAAATTATCCCTCCTTTATCCCCAGGGTCCTTCCACCTTCGGAAACTGTTCTTTAAGTCCTCTCTCTTGAGTTTCTTTGCGAGGTGTATCAGCATGCATGAACACAGCTGCAGCAAGAGGTCTCATGAGTGGCTGCCTTATGAAAACTTTGTGGTGATTTCGAATCTTCCTTTTCACTGGCGACACTGTGCAACTCCTGGCTCTTTCCCCAAGCCAACAAGACTATGAAATGTAAACGTTTTGAGCTGATCTGGGATGTCAGGCAGCCAGCGCAGCCCTACTCGTGGCGGTCAGGAAGGAGGATTCCAGAACTGCTTAATGAGTGGCAAGAGCGATCCGATAAACGTACTTGAACTGTGTGTGTGGAGGTGGAGGGTACTTTGAGGAGCGGTGTCGGCAATGTGTCTGTTACTGTAATAAATTTATTAAACTTAATTAAATATTTTTCTGTCATGTCTTATATGTTAAAACTTTGTCTTGAGACTGCTGTCCTAAGTTACCCCAAACTAGGTACTTTAGGATAATGGATTTTTACAGTCTCACTATACTGGAGGTCAGAAGTCTTACATTAACTTTGCTGGGCCCAAGTCAAGCTGCTAGACTGAATTCCTCTAGAGGTTCTCAGGAGAATCCACCCCTTGCCTCTTTCAGCTTCTGGTAGTGGCCAGTATTCCTTTCTTTGTAGTTTCATTTTGCCAATTTGTATCTTTTTAACTAATTAAGTTGATTAGCACATTTTAGGTATACATAATGATTGTGTTCATCCATGAGAATTTGTGCCTGTCCATGATAATACTTGATTCCTTTGTTTAGATCTATTCTTTTTATTTTTTAAAGAAAATAAAAAAATTGTAAAGGAAATATTAGAAACAATATTCACTAAACAAACTGATAGGAATTCAACAAGTGTTATATTGCATATTGTTGTCTTCAAATTAGTTGTTCAGAGTATCGGATATAAGCATGCAAACATGGTCAAAAAACTAAAAAGAAAAAAGAAAAAAATTTAAGAAGTAACTATTCCTTTGTGTAGACTGGCAGAAATCAGCTGTACAATTATCCAAGATCTTCTATGTGTATACATATATATTTCTTTTTCCCTTCCTTTTTCTTGAAACGGAAGGAAATTGTTCAAAGGGAAAGAAAAACTGGGATGAAAGAAAGGACATAAGAAACTTGATTCCTTTTGTTCCCCTTCACTTCCACTCCCTTCAACGGGTCTTCCCCTCCTTATTTACAAAAGCTTTGTTTCTATTTTTTTCTTGTGTTCTCAGTTTTCTTTTCCCTTTCTTCCTTTGCCTCTCACCCCTCTTTAGCTCCCCTTCATATCTGGCAATTTTTGTCCTATTTCACAGTGTCTATTATATTTTCATCCTTATTTACACTTTTGGTTTCTCCTACAGAGAAAGAACCTTTTCAGTTGTGTGTCTGATTTATTTCACTTAAAAGTATGGTCTCAAGGTTCATCCACTTAACTGGAAATGTCTCAAGCTTATCCTTCCTCATGGCAGTGTAGTACTCCATTGTATATTTAAAAAATCATGTCTTACTTGTACATTCATCAGTTCTTGGGCATTTGGTCTATTTGTTCTTGCAGTCCTTGCCGGCACCAGTGTCTTCATGAAATGTACCTATTCCATTCTAAGGAAGATTAGTGTTGATGTTTTAATGCTTAGCTCTCTGATCCATTTTAATTTTAGTTTAATGCATGGTGATAGAAATGGGTCTAGTCCTCATCATTGGCATGTAGAGGGCCAGGTTTTCCAGTGCCATGCATTGAAGATGCTATCTTTCTTTTACCTAAGATGTTTGGGTACTTTGTCAAAGATACCTAAGTATGTCTGGGGTTGTTTCTATATCTTTTAATCCATTTCATTGATTCTCAGGCCTTGTTTTTCTTTTTTTTTATTATTTCAGTTTTCTCAGACTCCCTTTTTTCTTCAGTTTGTCAAAGATGGGTATTCTATAGGAAAAGGGGAATATATAGACCATTTTGTATCTGCATATACAAAATAGGATAGATGTACAGGTACTTTCTCTTAATTCAGTGAGAAGAAAGATTTGAACTAATAGTGTTTGAGCAGGATATCATGTCTGAATCTTGTACTATGAATAAGTAGTATGAAGACAACAATATGCAATGTATTAATTATTGTAACTGTCCTACTAAAAATTAATAAATATTTTTCTTAGGGTTTTGTCATGAATAAGTGTTGCACACTGTCAAATGCTTTTCTCTGCATCTATTGAGATGATCATGAGGTTTTTGTCCTTATCTCTGTTAATATGGTATATTACATTTACTGATTTGCTTATGTTGAACCACCCTGCATCGCTGGGATGAATCCTACTTGAACATGGTATATAGTTTTCTGCATTTTGTTTGTCTGTATCTTATAGAGAATTTTTATGTTTATGCTCATTAGGGAGGTTGGTTATGTATATATACTTGGTACAGGGTCTCAGGACGCAGCTCAGAGTCATAGTGCTTCTCCTGTTTTCAGCCTTCATGGTTCTAGGATTGCAGGTGTGTATACCCTGGCTCAGGAACTGGATAAGGGTACTCAGGGATGGACATGAGGTGCCTGGAATTGAACTTGGTCTCTGTGCCTGCCTCAGCTGGTGCTTATTCCACTGAGCTATCTCACTGGCCCATGGTTGGCCTTTTTTAGTTGGATTCTCTCTGGTTTTGATATTAAAGTAATGCTTGCTTCCATAAAATGAATCTGGAAATAGTTTCCCTTTCAATTTCATTAAAGAGTTTGAGAAGTAGCAGCATTAGGTTTTCTCTCAATATTCTGTAGGATTAAGCATTGAATCCATCAGGGCCTGAGCTTTTTTCTTTGCTGGTAGGTTTTTAATTATATATTCAATGTTATTGATTGATATTAGTTTGTTTAAAATTTTTATATCTTTTTAATTCAGGTTTGGTAATTCATATGTCTGTTTCTTTTGTGCTTTTCAATTTATTTAGGTATAAATTCTTTAAGTAGTTATTGATGATTTTCTGGATTTCTGCAGAATCTGTTTTGACTTTTATCTTTTTAATTCCAATTTGCATAGATTGAGTCTTTTCTTGGCTAGGTTGTCCAGGGGATGATCAATTTTATTTAATCTTTCAAATAACCATGTCTTCAACTCATTGATTCTTTGTATTATTTTGTTGGTGTCTATTGCATTAATTTCTTCTCTGATCTTTATAATTTCTTCCCTTATGTGTGCTTCAGGATTAACTAATCTTCTTTGATGAGAAGCCTAAAGTTCTAAACATTAAGTTGTTTACTTGAGCTTTTATTGTTTTCCCACTAACAGCATGGACCACTATAAATTTTCCTGATAGGACTGTTTTCATTGTGTCCCACAACTTCTAGTATATCGTATTGGCATTATAGCTTAATTGTAGAAGCTACCTAATTTCTTTTTAAATTCCATCTGTAGAATTCCATCTCTTTTTATTTATTGTTCAGAAGGGTGTTATTTAATTTCCATATATTTAACGAGCTTTTGTGGTTTCTTTTGCCACCGATTTATGGTTTCATTGCACTATGTTCAGATAATATTTATGGACAGTTTCAATGCCTTTGCATTCATTAATCATATTCTATAAGTGAGTATGTGGTCTATTTTGGAGAATACCTCACATGCACCTGAGAAGAATGTATACTCTGATATTGAGTAGCAGAACACTCTACAGACATCTACTCAGGGCAGTCCTAGATTATATATAATTCGGATATTTCTTTGTTGATTTTTTGTTTAGTTGATCTATTTTTGATGGTACAGTTGTATTAGTGCTTATCTGATATTTCTTGTCCATTAATATTTGCTTTATATAGTTAGGTGCACTGTAATTTGGAACATATATATTTATTATTGTTATCTCTTCTATTTGTTTGTTTTCTTTTGCCATGTAAGATGATATTTACAACTTCTAGAGATTAGGATGTCATATCACTTCATGACCCATACAA